>JANAVB010024997.1:9904985-10019206 GCA_029216955.1 Iris pallida | reverse complement strand
CCCCCCCCCCCCAAAAAAAACCCCACGCACACCCGCCCCAATATATATATATTTTTTTTGGATACAAGTGAGTTTTCATAAGAAACGTAATAAGTTGATTGAAATAGTGCGGTATAATTAATCATGCCTCGTGGCACAAGGCTTCTCTCAATATCCTAAAATTGAATACAATGGGACATATTCTTCCATAATGGATTATGTTTCGCTACCTCGTCAGTTGGGTAGTTTCCAAAAAACTGAATGTGTAGCTGATGGATGTGGTTACAACATATTTTGTACGAATAATTGGATGCCGGAATTTACAATTGTAGAGTCTATGTAGATGACATGAATCTCATTGAGACTCCTGAAGAGCTTGAGTTAACAATCTCGCACTTGAATTCAAAATTTGAGATGGAAGGAATAGGGAAAAACTCGATTCTGTTTAGGCCTGTAATTTGAGCATTGTACATATGTTATTTTGCCTCACCAATCACGTAACACCCAAAAGGTGGTTTGTCGATTTAGTATGGACAAAGCAAAATCATCGAGTACATCCATGATCATCTGATCTCTAGATGGCAAACAAGACCCATTACATCATAAGGAAGACGATGAAAAGATATTGGAACATGAAGTTCCATATTTAAGTACAACATGCACATTATTGTTAGCTTAATACACTAGACCGTACATCTCATTTATTATGAATCTCTTGGCTAGATTTAGCCCTGTGCCAACATGCTGCCATTGGAATGACTTTAAAGACATCTTTTGGGTACATACGAACATGGATTTATTTTGTTCTTATGCATCTCAAAATGGATCAAACTCCTTCGATCCTCGGAATAACGTCCGCGTTGTCGGCTATGTCGATACCGAATATTTATCTGATCCACATAATACGAGATCCCAAAGTGGTTATATCTTTACCATTGGGATACAACGATATCTTGAAAGTTTACGAAGTAGACCTTGATCGCCACTTCTTTAAATCATGTTGAGCTCATCACCCTTCAAAATGCCACTCGGGAGTAAATATGGGTGTGAGTCGTCATTAAGCATATTTAGAATAGGAGTGGATTCTCTTTTATCTAGGACTAGGCACTGGTCGGGTCAGGCCCAAATTTGATGGACCCGGACTGGACCCAGTACTTGGCAGGACGGGATGGGACGGATCCAATAAAATATTGGATCCGGACCGGACTCTACCCGTTCGAAAAGGGTCTGAACCAGGCCACCTCGTGGGTCCAAATGGGGCCAAAAAAGTTAAAAAAAATTCTAGAATGGTAAACATTTATATATGTTCTATTATCTATAAGAACAAAACAAATCTAATGTCTTTCCAATTTTCTAGAATTTGTTTACTAAATAATAACATATCCTATTATCTATAGACTATAATAACAAAAAAATTCAAAATTTAATTAAAAAATACATACCCATAGAAACGGGTCGGACCGGAACCCCGTTTATTTTGAAAATTGGACCCATCCCGAACAATTAATGTCACACGACCCGCCCCGTCCCGATCCGTCCCGTTTAAATTTCAAATTTTAGGAACCGACTTGTTTGTACATTTTACGGTTCAGACCGGGTCGGAACCACGGGTCATGGAACCATATGCCCACCCTTACTTTTATCCACGATGTCCCACTAACATTTTATGAAGACAATATTGCATGCATTGATTGACCAGATGAAGAAGGACTGTATCAAGGGAGATAATATCAAGCACATCGTATCGAATTGTCTCACAACAACAACAACCACCACCACCTATTGAAGTTAAGCAGATCCGATCTCGTAACAACTTAACCGAAATGTTCAATTATTGTCGAAGTACACTTTTGAGAATATCATTTGTGGCATCGGATTGCAGAAATTCTCTGAATTGTGACGTTGGTGGTTTGGGATAAATGACAAAAACAAGAAAATTATATATCCAGAATTATATTCACTTGATATTGATGTAATATTCTTATCCCTGACATAGGGACATTTTTTCACTGGCACCTTAGCTAAGGAGGTCTTAACCAATCACTCTGATCGGTTGGTTATATCTCTAGATATTTTCACGTCCTGAAGATGTATTGACATCGACTCTAGATATTTTCAAGTCCATATATATACATTTGTATATCCACATAAACTCGTATAAATTTGTTGTGTGAAGACTAATGTCAATTATCCCTGAAGATTAATGTTGATCAATATCTTTAAAGACTGGATGTCAATCATCCGTGAAAACTGACGTTAGTCATTCTCAAAGACTGATACGGATTATTAATTGAGTTGTGCACTCTCAATAGGGAATGTTATAGTTAATTATAACTACTTATTGACATATTCCCAATAATAGATAGGGATCTTCTATATCCCTTAAAGATCTCAATCAACCTTCTTGTTATCGGTTATAACCAATTATGCCTTTGTATACAAGGCTAGTAGTATATATACTCATTCTAGGATTACTTGATCATATTAATAAACGTAGATTACTCTCTTTCTCTTCCTTCTCTTCTTCTATAAGAGTTCCTGAAAAATCCTTTAGGGTCCGTTTGGATAGACTTTCTAAAATTTTGTTCTGAAAACAGTTTTCAAAAAAAATGTTATAAAGTAGTTTTCTGGGTATAAAGTTTATGAGTTTGCGTTTGGTTACTTTCATCTAGAAAATAATTTTCAGAAACAAAATTTCTAGACTCCGTTTGGTAAAAAAGTTTCAAAAAAATACTTTGTAATAAATTTTAGAAAATAATTCTAAATGCATTGTGTCCATAATTTTCGTGTCATGATGTCCACACTCAAATTTTTGTATCCGACACGTTAAAGCAGTTTTTTTGTGTCCACCACAGATTTGACATTTTTTTGTGTCCAGCAATTTATTTTGTCTCACAACAATTTCTTTGTGTCACATCAATTTTTGTATCCGACACATTGAGGGATTGGGGATCTCGTTCTACTATAGATCTGACAGAAGGCGTCGTCCTCTGGACGAAGACGACGAGGACACGAGATCGTTGATGGAGAAGTCGCCAGATCCGGAGCAACGCCGCCCATCGAAGTCCAGGCGACCGGCCGCGGCGCTAGATCCGTCCCGCTTGGTGACTTTTCCCGATCCCGGACACGTACGATGCCTCGATCTTTTAGCACCGGCGAGCACCGCCTCACTCCGAGCTACCAAGGACATGCATGTCCTCTGTGACCTGGAGAAGGAGGTTGTCGAGCTTCGGCGGCGCCTCCATGGAGGTCGATGAGCTTCGTGGAAGTCGAGAAAGAGGTCGTCGAGCTCCGACGACGCCTCCGTCAGGGAGCAGACCGATCAAAACCTAGCCGGAGCAGACCTGTCCACCACCGCCATGGTCGGGGTGGAGAGAACGAGGTGGAGAGGTGGAGTAAAAAATTTGAAGAAAACGTAAAGGAAAGAGAAACATGGAAAGGGATGGGGGTGGTGGGGCCCGCATATTTGGGAAAAGTGTTTTGGGAAAACTGGTTTTTGCTCCTTTCACATAAGTGAGTTTAAAAGTAGGATCTCCCAAAAGTTTTTCAGACTTAGTTTGGGAGTGGAGCTGCCCAAACGATATTTGTGAAAGCTTTTGAGTTTAAACTGGTGGATAACCAAACGCACCCTTAGCCTTTTAGACTACAACACCCTTGAATTTATAAGAGGGATAGTTGGAGTTTTATATTACGTAAGAGAGAAGATACTAGGAAAATAACAATTCTAACCACAACAAATGTTGAGATTGCTGAAGTCTTTTCTTTTTTTATTTTTAGTTGTAAAATTATATTCTCGCAAATCTAATTAGAGGTAGTGCGCCGGCTTAAGAAATTTGAAGGAAACACTTGGAAGTAATAAAAGTAGAGAAAAGTAATGGAATATTTTAGTCAATATCTCCATTCAAAATATGGATATACTAGCATATACCTCCATTATTTTATAATAATAAAAAAAACTAAGAGAGATCCTAGTTTTTTTTTTTGGTTGAAACACATCAAATTTTCAGTTAAAATAGTAAGAGTATATCTTAGTTTTTTAACTGTTACGTAAAAAAAAAATTCTTATTATTTTTAAATAGTGAAAATATATAGAAAAAATGCTAAGTCTACAACCAAATGCTTACAACATTTTTACAACCTCTCCCCCCATTCCTTACACATGGGTCCCACCGGGTCTCAGCTCCTCTCTCACCCCTTGCTACATGGACTTCATCAGACCCTACCACTTTTCTTCTCCCTCCAATCGAAGTCCGACACGCAGCGGTTGTAAGAAGATTGTAAACATGTAAGCATAGCAAAGCTAAAATATATACTTAGTTCATATTTCAAAAGGATAATATTTGCTAAAATATTCCAGAAGTAATTGACCATTGCGTCCACACCATAATTGAGCTCATCATTTATGGACAAGATAGGATCACACCACTCCTTTGACATGGATGGATAGAACAACAACAAAAGCATAAAATTACACCACGCAGAGTTTGGAAATTGAAACACAACAACATACTTGCATGCCTGCAGCGGATGAATTATCAAGAACCCTAGTAATCGGTGGTGGGGAGCTGCTCATGGGAGTGAGAGATGAAGATAAGTTCATACACAACCCCAGCCAGCCCACCACCAATTAGTGGCCCGGCCCAGTAGACCCAGTGGGACTCCCAGGACCAGCTCACCAGGGCCGGGCCGAACGACACGGCCGGGTTCATCGAGGCCCCGTCGAAGGCCCCGCCCACCAAGATATTGGCCCCAACAATGAACCCAATGGCGATGGGCGCAATGGTGCCCAAGCTCCCCTTCTTCGGGTCCACGGCGGTGGCGTAGACGGTGTAGACGAGCCCGAACGTCATGACGATCTCGAGGACCAGCCCGTTCCACACGCTGATGCCGGTCAGCCCGAAGGAGCCCGTGGCGAGTCCGCCGGTGGAGAAGCGGAGGAGGAGGCAGGCGACGGTGGAGCCGGCTAGCTGGGCCACCCAGTAGAGGAGGCCGCGGAAGAGGGTGATGTTGCCGCCCACGAAGGCGCCGAAGGTGACGGCGGGGTTGACGTGGCCGCCGGAGATGTTGGCGCCCACGGAGACGGCCACGAAGAGGCCAAAGGCATGGGCCAAGGCCGCAGAGATCAGGCCCGCCGGAGTCGCCGCACCGTCACCGGTCAGCTTGTCTGTCATATAAATATTCATTGTTAGAATAGATATTGGTGTTGTTAGTGTCCAAAATTTTCGTGTACATATATATAACATACTTTATGTATGGGTACATTTTGTATTGATACAACCAAGTTTTGAAGTTGTTCCCCCTTGTAAAGGAGTTTCGACTGATAATGAAAAATCAGTGTTTTAAAAATGGGACGGGTTAGTTGAACTGGTCAATCTGTGAATCATTAGCTTTTTTTGGTTTGGTTTAATGTTGACACATTATTTTTTTTCAAAAATTCAGTCAACTCCTGTCGACTTGGCCAGTCAGACAATCGAACAGTCGATTTCAGTTAAATTTTGATCCGATTTGATCCTAACTGTTAAGCTTTACATACAATCAAAATTAATATATTTGCTTCTTAACAAATTTTACTATAGTAAACATGCAAAACTTCTAAATAGTGCATATATGTAGTGTATACTACGTAATATATTCAATGTAAAAATGTAAGTCTATATAACTAACCCACTGGTTGTACCGATTTGATCCAATTAGGTCGATCTTCGGACTAATTTTTAAAACATTGGGAAAAAAAATATAAACACAGAATCAGAATTGTATATATTTCTCCAAAACATTAATGGGAAAAGTTTAAAAAGATATAAATAGAACGAGGACAAGAAGCTATTTTTAATTTTTAGTTGTAGCTATTTTTTTTAAAATTAAAAATTAACATTTTTTATATATTATATATGGAATATTATTTTAAAAGTTCGACATAGACTCCCATAAATATAACTGCTAAAAATATTAGTATATATATTTTTTTTTCAGGAGTACAGCACAACCCAACCCACTCTATTCTCGCTTGGGTGGAACAAGGAACTTACTGTAGGCCATTCCGGAGCCCTGGCCGGCGAAGACGAAGATGAGAGTGCTGATGAACTCCGCCAACGCGGCCTTGAGCGCGCCCGGCTGGAGCGCCTCCTCCGTTGTCCCGACGGCAATTCTAGAGATCGGCATCGTCTACTCCCTACTCACTGGCTCTTTCTCTAGATCAAGCTCAGCTCAACTCAACTATGAGTGAGCTCTCACAGTTGAGGTCGTTATATATAGCGGGAAGGAAGGGAGAGATGACCGGCTATAGCCAGTTGCCGGTTGCAATTTGCCTGTGATGATAATTTCCCGCTGCTGGTACAGCTCAGCATCAGCCTCCCAAGAACTGTGATTGGTCCACGTGGATTACTCGGGGACATCGGCTGTCCTTTGTCTTGATGAGATCATATGGTCCCTCCGAACAGCAAAAGAAATAGTGTGTCAGCCAATAAAAAAGGGACACGTGTATCTCGAGTTGTTGCCATATTTCTATCCGCATGTTTGTTTTTTGGATTATTTTGTATGAGAGAGCAGGTTTATGACTTAATTACAGTTTTTATCGGTTGATAGATTTGGGTGTTCGAATTTTTTAGTGAGGAATATTCGTCATTAAAGACTCATTTCATTAATAAAAATTTAATTTTGTTTCCAAAATGTGTAACTAAATTTTTTTGAGTATCTAAGTCCATCTACGGACAAATTCAATACACAGTCTAATTAGACATAAACTTGGTACCATTATACAAAATAATTTTTTTTTCATATTATAATATTAATATAATTTTATTCAAATTTGAAGGAATGTTATCAAAATTTGAAAGTTTTTGGGGTAAGATTGTGGATTTTATGTCGTACTTTTATCCATAATAATTATGGACGCAAGTAAGTTATTCTATAAAATCTAAATATTAATTGACATGTAGTGTGTTGTAAAAAAAAACTTTTACTAAAATAAAAATGGGTAATAAGATGATAAGATTTATTCTAGAAATTTACAATGGCCTTTTTTTTATATCAAAGAATGAAAATGAATGATAATAACATCCTATGTCCATAGCTGGAGGGGAAAAAAGCATCAATATTGTAATGTTTAATTTATTCTTTTGATAAATCATAAAATGAAACTGGCTCACTCTAATAAGAGAGAGCTGACAACTCCCTAATAAGTGGTAATTTCTTAGCCACTCTGTTTCAAAATAAAAACATATATTTTGGTTAGGTGGGTCATAAGATAAAAAAAATAATTAATTATTAAAAATTAAGAAGTTAATTTAACAAATTATCTTAAAAAATAATTTGAAATGAAAAGTTAATTTAAAATTTAAATTTGAATAGTGGATTAAAAATTGTGGCTAACAAAAATCATCAATAGTATATTTTTAAATTAACTTTTTTACATTAACCTTTAAAATTAACTTTTTAAATTAGCATTTCATCTCAAATAAACTTTCTAAAAAAATTTAGATTAGATTTTTATTTCAAATAAAAATTTTAAATTAGGGAGTTACCTGCTCCCTTTGTTAGAAGAAGCCAAATAGAAATTTGTTTACTCAAATATAAAATATAATAAGATGATAAGATTTATTCTAGAAAATAACGTTAGTTTTTTTTTTAAGTCAAAGAATAAAAAGGAGGGAAAAGGAATGATAAATAGCTTCCTACATAGAAATTATTCAGTTCGACAGACTCATCACATGACAGTAGTGAATGGTGAGTCCGTCCAATAATAAATAATACATAATAATATCTTACTATTTTGATAATCATATCTTAATAATATTTGACAATTATTTGATTTTTTTTGACAGTAAGATATTATCATGTGTCATTATACCATTTAGTGGACTAATATATTCACCATTGCCACTTGGTAAGTTTGTCCCACTGAATAATTTCTCCTTTCTACGTTCGTGCAGCCGGCAGGAAAAAAAGAGAGTACCAATATCGTAATGTGTTGTTTATTTTTTGATTAATCAGTTTTGTCATCTTAATATATTATAAGCAGCAACTATTTAATTTTGTCACTTTATGTTACTTTTTTGTAGGGTTTGTTAAAGATGCTGAAGAGCTAGTCATGTACAACATCTTAGAAATATTTTGAGACAGGGATGTTCAGATTGTCTCCGTTTAGTTTTGAATTGGTTGAAAAGGATTAATGAACTACCGTAGGTTTTATAAATATTTAAATTGCAGGTGTAAGTTGTATAAAATTAAAATGCAATCTTTTGCATAATCGTCCCCTTAATTAATCTTTTATATAAAGCGAGCTCGTGCGGATGCACGAAAGTTGCGAGAGAAAGGGGGTACTAGTTTGACATAAGTCATCCGTTTGGGTTAAGATGTTGAATATTGGGTTTACCACCTACAAACATAAATAACAAGAAATGAATTTAATTACAAACCTATATACTTCTGAGGGAAAATAAGTTATTTAGAGTCAACTCACTAATCCATCTCATTTCAAATTGCACGCCCTGCAGATAGAGGTGAGTGTTTGGTTTATTCGATGTCAATCCAATTGAGATAGTCAAAATCGAACAAATCGAATTTCTAAAAATTCAAAATCAAAATCAAATCAAAATTAGCTATAAAAAAATTTGAACCGGAAGATAATCGATTCGGTTTGTTCTTTTGGATCATTTTAATCGTTCAGTAAGTCGGCCAAAAGTTAAAATTGTGATTAAATTATATTAAAATATATATTTTATATACATACAATTGTTGTTTTTAAAAGTTGGACCCAAAGTTAAATAAATATTAAATTATCAAAGTTGGACTTTAAAAAACATATATACAATTGTTGTTGTCAAATATATGTTGTTGGAAGAATACTCCGGTGTGCGACAAGCGTCATTTGTGTGTCGAATAAGCCAAGAAAGTGGGTCGGACGCCATATATTGGATCATATATGGAGTCATATATGGTAAGCATATATATGATTGGATTTCCAATCTTTGACTTTGATCATATACATATATATAATTGGCTCTTCATATATTGGACTTTCTATATAACTAGACTTCCTTACATGGTAAACCTATATATAATTGGATTTCTATATCTTTGATTTTGACCATATATGATTGAACATATTGGTCTTTCCATATATATATATATATATATATATATATATATATATATATATATATATATATATATATATATTTTTTTTTTTTCTATATATATATATATATATATATATATATATATATATATATATATATATATATATATATATATATATATATATATATATATAGAAAAAAAAAATACATATATATATACATATATATATATATATATATATATATATATATATATATATATATATATATATATATATATATTTTCAATATATGGTAAGGGTTTATAAAAGGTTGGTGCAAGTTGATGAATATCATCAAGGTTTCAACTTTTGGGAGAGAAAAAGAGGAATTGACGGCTATTCGAAGAGGAAATCGTTTTCGGATAATGCTTTCTCGTCGTATATTCGTGAGTCTGTAATCAATTTTCTATTAGGAGTTTGCGGGGATCTATTTGGATCGGTGAGAAACCGATGTAATTCATATTCCATTAGTGGAGCTTTCATAGTTTGACTCCGATCGTCCCATGATTTTTTCACAAGGATTCTTCACTTAAAAATTGCTTGTGTTTGCGTTTGATTCTTTTGTGATTATTGATGATTTGGTTTTGTGCGCTTTTGTTCGGTTCTCACGCAGGCTCTTGGTTTGGAGGAACGGTTTCTATATTTTGTCCCCAACATAGTGGTATCAGAGCTTTGTTTTCAAAGAAAGTGTCAGAGTTGAAAATCAAGCCAAGGAGAAGAGATAGATGCCAAGCCGGAGCACATGCTAAACCTAAACGGTATAAATTACCACTATTGGCGGAGTAAGATGAAAGATATATTTTTCGTCAATAAGCTGTAACATCCGATATTTGCTTCTGAGAGACCCAATGATAAAACCGAGGCTGATTGAAAGTTCGATCATATACATGTGTGTGGGTATATTCGACATTTTGTTGACGAGAACGTTTATAATCACGTTGCCAACATAGAGGATGCAAGAACACTTTGGAAGAATCTGATATCTTTGTACGCGAAGAAGATTGTGGTACACAAATTGTTCATGATCCAACATATAATGGGTCTGTGGTACAAAGATGGTACGTTTATTACGGATCACCTTAGTGAGTTCCAAGATGTGGTTGATCAGTTATCTCTATGGGAGTGAAGTTCGATACAAAATTCAGGAGGTGTGGTTGTTGTGTACGTTGTCAGACTCGTGGAAGATTATACGAGTGTCAATGATCGCTTCTTTTCCAGAAGGTAGAAGGTTTGATAGAGTTCGTCAAAAACGGGGTACTGAACGAAGAAATGCAGAGTAGATCTTAGGACACTTCATCTGCGTCCCACTCAGAGGCATTAGTTTTAGAGAGCCGCGAAAAGAATAAAAGCAAGAGTCCGGATGGTGGTAGAGACATAACAGTCGTAAGTCCGATGGTCGGTACTAGAACTTCGAGTGCTACCATTGTGCAAAAAAATGCCACATCAATATACGTATTTTGAATCACGAAATATGCATAAAATTAAAATTATTTACATAATTGCATACGTTTTGTTCAATATTCAGTTTTGGACCGAAATCAAAATCTAAAACCGAAAAAAATTTAAAATTTTCAAAACAAAATAAAACAAACCTAACAAAATGATTTGAACGCAATTTTTTTTCTTCCGAATTGGTTCCATTCAATTCTCAGTCCAAAACCTGATAATGCTCACCCTTAACCTGGGGACACACGAGAGCACTTTCTTATGTGTGGTGTAATTTAATAATGTGCGCAAAGCTGTCACAAGACTTATTGGCCACTCACATATATATCATGTGTGAAAGCTACACATTCAAAAAAGCTGGTTCGAGTCCACATCAATGCGTCCGGAGATGAGTTGGCTTTGTCACGTTTCTATTCTCTATATTAGGAAAGGAGATTGCAATATTAGAGGATGGACGAATGAAGTGGTTGTAATGAATTAGGCGGTTCATGAGCGGGTTCGAGTACTTTATTCTGTCCAAAGTTTCAATCACAAGAGTAGGGGAGACTCTCGTGTATTAAATAGGAGTGCCTTTGAAATATTAATAATTAATCAAACAACTATAGTTAAAGTTGTTACAAGTCATACTCAAAACATTTGTTTTGGATGATGGCATAGAAGGCTCAAGATGAAAAACTCCCTTCCTTATCCATCTACTTCTTATGTGTGCTTTTAGTTGCAAAATGCATCTTCCATAGCCTCAGGCCTCGTTTGGTTCGCGGAATCTCTGGGTTGGGAAAAAAAAAGTGATTACTTTTATATGTTTGGGTGTCCAAGGAATTGAGGAGAAAAGGAAAGTGATTCCCAATTGAAGAAAAATTAGAGAGGAAAGTGATTCCATCCATCCAAGCAAGGAATCACTTTCCCACATTGAAGTATTCACTTTCCTTTCCAAATTTCTTGGCATTGCCAAATATCGGAAAAGAAAATAAATGGAAATTAAAGTTTCCCAAAGGCCTCGTTTGGTTCGCGGAATAGAAGGGAAAGGAAATCAATTCCTTGTCATTTCCTTTCCTTTGGGAAACTTTAATTCCTATTGATTTTCCTTTCCGATGTTTGGCAATGCCAAGGAATTTGGAAAGAAAAGTGAATACTTCAATGTGGAAAAGTGATTCCTTCTTTGGATGGATGGAATCACTTTTCCCCCTAATTTTTCTTCCATTGGGAATCACTTTCCTTTCCTCCTCAATTCCTTGGGCACCCGAACATAGGAAAGTAATCACTTTCCTTTCCCAATCAGGAGATTCCGCAAACCAAACGAGGCCAAAGGAAAGGAAATGACGAGGAATTGATTTCCTTTCCCTTCCATTCCGCGAACCAAACGTGGCCTCATAGTAAAAAATCATTTCTATATTGTAAAAATCATTTCTATCAATATACGTTTATCTCATTTAAACGACATATAAACCAAAATGAATATTGGAAAGGTGTTTGATAAATGCACAGCTTCTTGTATTAGAACATTATAAAAAAATAAAAAGATAAAAAACCTTCTTGTATTAGGGGCAACACAAAAAATATTGATTTTCCAATAACCGAAATACCTTTTTAAAATTGTTAGAGGGCATCACCGGCTGTTAGGACTCTAACAGTCCTCACTAATGTTAGGATGACAAGAATCCTGATAAACAAAGAATTTTGTCTTAGGACTGCCAATATTTTGACAGTCCCGACTATTATTAGAACTGCCAAAATTCTGACAGCCTTCTATCGTCCTCAACGGAGCTGTGTTGAAATCTGAAGTTCGAAAACCTAAAATTGAACTCAAAATTTTAGAAAAATACCTAAAATCTACCAAGTGATGTCTAAAAAACACATGAAATAAATATAGAAACTCAGACTAAAAAGAAAACCTAGAATTAGAAGGCAACCAAAATGTTCAAAAACATAAAGAAAAAGAATAGAAAGATTTAGATTGATTAGGAAGGAGAGTATGCCATATCCAATTATGGTTGGAAGAGGAAGATGAAGTGGAAAGACGAAAGAGAGTCGAGAGAGAACTATATGTTTCCCCCATATCATTTAATGACAGCCCCTCACAATTTGTCAACACTCTTATGTTGCCTCATATCCTGTGTTGCCCCTAACAAAAGGGGTTGTGACTTTATCAAAGGCTATTGAAAATCTTGAATCAAATAAGTTATCAAACAATTTATGTATAGTGTAAACTAACGGAATAACATAAGATCCAATTTTGACACAGTGGCCACTACACCAAAAATCTAGAATGTTAAAGAAGTTATACATATAGTTATTGTTTATTCATTTATTTTTTAGATTAAACTAGGAGAATAACTGCTAGGAATCAACTGATAATCACCCAACAAACTTTCAGTGATAGAACTGCCATAGAATCTCATATTCACTTTACTCCTACTACCATACAACGACAACTGCCAACAAGAAAAAAAATTCAAACCAGTGTGAACCACTTAATTATAACAGCAATAGAAGCTTATAAAAACAACATAATTGAATTTCATATCCCCATTAAAGTTTGGTGAAATTACTCTAACTATATAAAGTTTGCAAAAGTTATGTATACACACCCAAAATGCCTTTTCTATGTTATAAACTAGAGAGAGCTCAACAAGAGAAAATGGAGAAGAAAGTTATGTATTTCATTCATCAAATATGTCATTTATATAGGCTTACATTGCCATGCCAAGGGACAAACGTTTCATAGGTTATGAAACCAAATTAAGGGTATATGTTACATATGTTATGAACCTAAAATCCATAGGTTATAGAAACCAATGGATATCCATTTACAACACTCCTCCTTGGATGTCCATATGTATGGAATAGTCTCGTTAAAACCTTGTCAAGAAAAATCCAATGGGATAAAAACTTGAACGAAAGAAAAAGGGTACATATCCATATAAAATGAGTAAGCGTGATAAACTGCCTCATTAAAACCTTGCCAAGAAAAATCTAATGGGATAAAATCTTGGTCGAAGAAAAAAGAGTACAATTTGAAAATAAATGATCACGCTCCCCCTAATGCTGGCAAGAGATCCTTTAGCTGACGCATCCAAATATTCTGAATCATCTTTCTAAATGTTGTGGTTGGTAATGTTTTAGTGAATAAATCTGCAAAAATTTTGCTTGATTGTATCTGCCGAACGTTAATGTCACTATTATTCTGTAGCTTGTGAGTGTAGAAAAATTTCGGTAATATATGCTTCGTTCTGTCGCCTTTGATGTAGCCATTTCTGATTTGTTCAATACAAGCAGCATTGTCTTCATATAATATTGTCCCAGTATTCTTTGTTGAAGATAACCCACATCATTCTCGGATATGCTGAGTCATCGTTCTTAACCATATACACTCTCAACTTGCTTCATGCAATGCCAGAATTTCTGAGTGATTAGAAGAAGTTGCTGCTAATGTTTGTTTCACTAAGCGTCATGATATTGCAGAACCACCACAAGTAAACACATATCCACTCTGAGATCTTCCTTTATGTGGGTCCGATAGATCATAACCGGCATCAGCATAACCCACAACTTGTGATTCTATTTTTTGAGTAAAATAAGCCCATATCGGTTGTTCCACGAAGAAAATGTAATATATGTTTAACACCATTCCAATATCGTTTTGTTGGTGCTGAACTATATCTTGCCAGTAAGTTTACTGAGAATGCTATATCAGGTCTTGTACAATTTGCAAGATACATCAAATCTCCAATAGCACTAAGATATGGTACTTCTGGACCTTTAATAATTCTTCATTATCCTCTCGAGGACGGAATGGATCTTTCTTTACATCTAAAGATCGAACAACCATAGGGATACTCAGTGGATGAGATTTATCCATATAAAAAAATTTCAAAATTTTTTCTACATAGGTAGATTGATGGATAAAAATTTTATTTGATAAATGCTCGATCTGCAGGACGAGACAAAATTTTATCTTTCCGAGATTTTTTATCTCAAATTCTTTCATTAGATAGTTAGCAGTTTTTATGAGCTCTTCGAAAGTTCCGACAAGATTTAAGCCATCAACATAAACTGCAATAATTGAGAATCTATTTTTAGATCTCTTGATGAAGACACATGGGCAAATTGGATTGTTTATATATCCTTCTCTAATAAGGTACTCGTTAAGGCGATTATACCACATTCTTCCAGATTGTTTTAATCCGTATAGGGATCGTTGTAATTTGATTGAGTATAACCCATGAGATCTTTGGTTATTTGCTTCAGGCAATTTGAATCATTCTGGGATCTTCATATAAATGTCATTATCCAATGACCCATACAAATATACGGTAACAACAACCATAAGCCGCATAACAAGTTTTTATGTGACTGCTAAGCTGATCAAATATTGTAATGTGATTGCATCGATCACAGGAGAATATGTTTCATCATAATCGACTCCAGGTCTCTGTAAAAAATCTTGTGCAACAAGTCGTTTCTTGTATCTCACAATTTTATTTTTCTCATTTCGTTTTCTTACAAATATCTATTTGTGTCCAATAGGTTTTATACCTTCAGGGGTTTGGACTACTGGTCTAAATACTTTGTAATTTTCGAAGGATTTTAACTCAGCTTGTATCGCATCTTTCTATTTTGGCCAATCATTTCTATGTCGACATTGTTCAATAAATTTTGGTTCAGGATCCTTGTCACTTTTCGTTCCCGAAATACGTAAATTTTTGATTTTTTATGTATATGGTATCTGGCACATGTATCTTTATTGCATGTATCATGTATTTGTAACTGGTCATGGCATGAAACAGTATCTCGTTATGGATTAGTGTGCAACCCCTTGTCCTTGTTTGGTTGTAGGCGTGGTTAACTATTTCGATGATATAATTTTTGAACCGTGTTGTGGTTAGGATTTTATTTAATTAATTTAATTAGTTGTATCATGTAGCATTTAACATGTTATTAGTCATATGGTTAAGAGCATGCTTAAGCTTAGGGTTTCTTTGAGTCAACCCAACCCCTATAAATATTCTCTTCCTCTTTCTTTCTCCTTATTCACTCTTTCATTTATTTTTTCAAACAACATTTAGGCAAGTACATCTTGCACGAAATGGAGAGATTCTTGCATTTTTTATTCTTGATTTTTTTTCCTTTGATATTATTTGTCTATATTGTTCTTCTTTTCATTCTCTACAAGTTTAGTTCTTGGAGTTTTTGATTTTAATGGCTAGTTTTGTGTAGATGTAAATTTCTAAAACTAGAGTTTTATAGATTTTCATAGTTTTGATCTATCAAACTTGGTTGTTTTTAAAAGTAATAGTCCTATGTTGTAGAAAATCTCATTCTACCCAATTTTGACTATTGAAAAGTTAGATTTTAACTTATTTTGAGGAAGTTATGGCCAAATTAATATTTAGACATTTTCTAGTTCATCTGTCCTGATTCTGGCAGGGACGATGAATAGTATCGCAGGCTTGCATAGTATCGCATTGATGAATAGTGTCGCAGGCTTGCATAGTATCGCATTGATGAATAGTGTCGCAGGCTTGTATAGTACCACATAGATGAATAGTACCGTATGGAATGAATAGTGCTACAGGATGAATAGTACCACATGGCTTGTATAGTTCCGTAGGCTTGCATAGTACCACATAGATAAATAGTACAGTAGGATGAATAGTGCCGCATAGCTTGCATAGTGCCACAGGCTTGCATAGTGCTATATGGAATCAATAGTTCCACAGGCATGTATAGTACCAAAGGCATGAATAGTGCCGCATAGATGAATAGTATCGTAGACTTGCATAGTGCCGCATAGATGAATAGTGCCGCATGGCTTGTATAGTGTCACATAGTGCCTATTTGGCTGTTTGATGTCCTATTTGGCTGATTTGTGGCCAGAATTTCTTCCAACTTCCAACATAAAAGTTGTAGATCTTTGTCTTGATTTCAAGAATCTCCATGTCTCACTTTAACCATAATCCATATGTGACTTTTATGTCACGAGGGGTCCGTGTGACTTCCTGACTTGACCGTATTTCTGACCTGATTACCTGTATACGTGCTGGTACATGTTCTAAGTGTGTATTGAGATACAATATTAGTATGCACTGCGGTGCTATTTAATGAGTGCACTGAGGTGTGACTCTACGTGCTAAGTGATCATTCGTGTTATATGTCAATACATGTGTACCTTACAGCACAGTCATAGTAATTGGTCAATAATAGTGTCGTGGTATATTGATTGTTGTTTGATGCATTACACTAAGCATGGATCTAGATTTGGGACTCCTTGAGCCGATGTGGATTCATACTTAGGGTACACGTACTATGGTACGACATATAGGTGGATAACCATATGACTACGACATGTAATTCCAAGATTAAGATAGAATTAATCTAAGCAACTTAAATCGGTAGAAGCATTGGGAGGGAACAGAATTCTGAGATCGTGCCATACTAGCCACCCAGGTCCAGTCCTGACGTGTCGGATTGGCCGCCACGGATACAATTTCATCCGCCTATAGTGGATGACTATATCCGACTCCTATGTGCTATGTGTTATATGTTTTTGCACGGTGGACTTATGGGGGATCGATGCATAATTAAAGTGCTATGCGTATATGTATATATATAATGGTTTGGCTAGCCCAGCTGGATTGACATGATATGAGAATTCCTATACATGCATTACTGGAATAACCAAGGCAAACCATAGAAAGTCGTACGGTTGATTGGCCGCTTGTAAGCCGACTTGTTTGTAATATATTTTCTTCTGTTAGTAAAGGAGGAACATGGACAATCATGGTGCGTGGTCCAACCCATGTCCTTGTTTGGTTGTTGGGTTGGGCTATTGTGCTGCGATAGGCTATGGACCGAAGTCACGATCAGAAGCCCTTCACCTGCCCATGGTTATAGGATATATCTTATCTCGGCACGATATTGGCACCGTTTATCCTTGTTTTGTTGTAAGGGAGTCGTATTGTCTCGATGTTGGTATAAGCCTATAACTCGTGAATTAGGTCTTATTTTATTCATTGGGTTTTATCTCACTCTTTTGTGCTCCCTTGTGGTACTTGCTATTCGGGGCCTGACCCCGCTGGTTTTGTTTGGCCAGATCTCCTAGCAGCGCCAGAGGATCTAGCCTTCTATCCGAACAATGGTGTATACCAGGAGTATGGGCGCCAAGGACCATGAATGGGTTTCTTCTTCACTGTTCTGATATCTTCTATTTTGTACTTGGCGTTTAGCACCCGACACATGTTTAGCCGGCAGTTCTGGACATTTAGTTCCTCACATAATTATAATTAAATCAGACTGCAACTGACTATAGTTATGTACTATTGACTCTCGGTACTAGCTTATCATTTTGTATAGCTAGGCTAATGAATCATTTTGATGAAGCGTCGGGGACGCCTTACTGCTTTGTCTTATATGATCATTATTTACTGCTTTTTATTTTGATTGACTGAGACATAGATGCTCTGTGAGACCATAGGAGACTTGATTGTAGCATGCACCCCCTTGTCTCTTGCCATCTACGATCGTCGTATGACGTTTATATACCTCATATGGAGTAGCTGGCCTAGTCCGTCTCAGTATTCCGGTACTGGGGCATGACAAAGTTTTATTGGTGGCCCATGCAGGTCTATTTTTTAGACTTGTGGGGTGTTGCGATTATAGGAGTCTCAATCAAAACATGTCTCGCTTGATCTCCTGCTTTGTCTTCTTTTTCTCCCACCTTGATTGCTAACTTGATTATCATTCTCGATTCCTTTCCGTCCTGTCTTTTGATACCTTGTATCCTTTCCTTTAGGGGCACATCATTCTTGGCTATTGGAGGAGCCGACATGGAAGATAATCTATTAGAGCAGGGACCAGTTGGAGATCAGCAAGGGGTAGCCCCGCTACCTAGACAGATTCACATTGAGAACGTTACCGAGCATGAGCCAGTTGAGCCACAGAGGCCAGAGGTTCCTGTACCTTTAGTGATGCCGGTCGTTCCAGTAGCACTAGATGCACCGACACTATTGCAGATTACCAGAGGGTTATTGGAGACCCAGCAGCACCAAACGGCAGCCCAACAGCAACAATAGATACAGCAGCAGGAACAGAATGTGCTACTGAATCAGGGGTTATAATTAGCCCTTGAGAGAAGTGTCAGGAATGATTCGGAAACGTCGGAAAGGTTTTTTCGACTTAACCCGAGGTACTTTGATGGAACGGAGGATGCTATCACGACGGATGCTTGGCTTCAGGATATTGAGGTCATATTGACGGCAGCAAAGGTTCCAACAGAAGAGAAGGTTGACCAAGTCAGATTATTACTTCAGGATCTCGTCCGCGACTGGTGGGCATTAGAAGAGGTTGGAATGAGGCATCATGTTCCTTGGGATAGCTTTAGTTCTAGATTCAAGGCCAAGTACTTTGGCGTGGTAGCTCGGTATGAGCTTCAGCAGAGATTTATCAGCCTCAAGCAGGCTGGTAGGACGGTGGATGGTTATGTAGCGGAGTTCTGCAGCTTAAGTATGTTTGCTCAGACGATGGTGGCGACAGAGCCGGAGAAGGCTATGAGGTTCCAGCAGGGATTTCACTTAGAGATTATACAGCTGGTCGAGGGGTACAACTACCAGACATTCGATACAGTATTGATGGCAGCTCGGAGGCACGAGCTTATTATTCAAAGGCTATCAGCAAGGACTGGAGGCCAGAAGAGGTCTCATACGCAGAGTACGGGAGGAGGAGGAGCAGTACCTCGGACGTTAGTACCAGCGCCTGGCGTCTGTATTTGTGATGCAGCATCGGTCACGACAGTTGTGACGGCACCAGTTCGACAGCAGCAACCGAGACACCAACAACGTCAGGAGGCACCAGTGGGTTGTACTTATTGTGGTAAGAGAGGGCACACTCGGGAAGTGGGTCGGTCAGCGAATGGGCAGTGCTTGAGGTATGGAGGTTCAGACCATCGTATAGCTACGTGCCCACAGATACAGAGGCCAGGAGGGCCAGCTCAACTGTTTTTAGCGTTGCCAGCTCCAGAGGTAGCACCGTATCAAGGGCCAACACCAGCAGTGAGGCCACTAACCTAGCACCCATTACTAACGCAAGCTCAGATGTACCGACAAGCACAACATCAGTCTGGGCCGCAGAGGCCATCAGGCTGGGCCGCAGAGGCCACAACAGCAGGGCCAGGGAAGGCAGCAGTAGAGAGTCCAGCAGGAGCAGAGGCAAATAAAATTTAAAGTATTATAGCAGAGGTTGGCCGAAGACGGTCAGATTGTGGATAAGTTTTGAGTATTATTTATTACAATTCCTAGAGTTCTGTATTCGAAGAGTGAAGGCGACTTTTTCATCTCACTCATCTGCTCTCGTATCATATGATACATGATATTCATCATGTGTCTTGATTACGAGAGTACGTCCTGGGCAGAGTTTCGTTCTTGATTTAGTCATTGGTACCGACTTATCTCAAGCGTTGATCCTTGTCCACTTTAGGAGTCAGTGTAGGACCTCGAGGATGAATTCCTACCTAACTGACTTGGGAGACATATTTTATTCGTATGTCTTCGATCACTTTTTCTCTAGGGCATGATTATTGTTTGTGCTTTTACTTAATTGTTCTTTCTTTCGTAATATGTTCATGTGCCATGTGTTGTTTGATAATTGTGCTTGATATATGTCATGAGTGTATTTCGTGATCTGAGAGCGTGCTCGACTAGCCTTAACAAAATTCCGAGGACAAAATTTTTCTAAGGAGGGTAGAGATGTCACTTTCCGTTTCCGAAATACATAAAATTTTGATTTTTTATGTATATGGTATCTGGCACCTGTATCTTTATTGCATGTATCATGTATTCGTAACTGGCCATGGCATGGAACAGTATCTCGTTGCGGATTAGTGTGCCACCCCTTGTCCTTGTTTGGTTGTAGGCGTGGTTCACTATTTCGATGATAAATTTTTTGAACCGTATTGTGGGTAGGATTTTATTTAATTAATTTAATTAGTTGTATCATGTAGCATTTAACATGTCATTAGTCATATGGTTAAGAGCATGCTTAAGCTTAGGGTTTCTTTGAGTCAACGCAACCCCTATAAATATTCTCTTCCTCTTTCTCTCTCCTCATTCACTCTTTCATTTATTTTTCTCAAACAACATTTAGGCAAGTACACCTTGCACCAAATGGAGAGATTATTGTATTTTTTATTCTTGATTTTTCCTTTGATATTATTTGTCTATATCATTCTTTTCTTCATTCTCTACAAGTTTAGTTCTTGGAGTTTTTTTTATTTTAATAGCTAGTTTTGTGTAGATCTAAATTTCTAAAACTAGGAATTTATATATTTTTATGGTTTTGATCTATCAAACTTGGTAGTTTTCGAAAACTAACAGTCCTATGTTTTATGAAATCTCATTCTACCCAATTTTGACTTTTGAAAAGTTAGATTTTGACTTATTTTGAAAAAGTTATGGCCAAATCAATATTTGAACATTTTCTAGTTCATCTGTCCTGGTTCTGGCAAGGACGATGAATAGTGCCACAGAAATAGTATCGTAGGCTTGTATAGTGTCACATCGATGAATAGTACCGTAGGCTTGTATAGTATCGCATAGATGAATAGTGTCGTATGGAATGAATAGTGCCACAGGATGAATAGTGCCGCATGGCTCGCATAGTGCCGCATAGATGAATAGTGCTGTATGACTTGCATAGTGCCGCATGGAATAAATAGTGTCGCAGGCTTGTACAGTATCGCAGGCATGAATAGTGCCGCAGTCTTGCATAGTGTCGTATAGATAAATAGTGTCGCATGCTTGCATAGTGCCGCATATATGAATAGTGTCGCATGGCTTACATAGTGCCGCATAGTGCCTATTTGGCTGTTTTTGGCTATTTAGTGTCCTATTTGGTTGATTTGTAGCCAGAATTTTTTTAACTTCCAACATAAAAGTTGTAGATCTTTGTCTTGGCTTCAAGAATCTTCATGTCTCATTTTAACTAGAATTCATATGTGACTTTTATGTCACGAGGGGTCCGTGTGACCTGACTTGACCGTATTTCTGACCTGATTACCTATATACGTGCTGGTACATGTTCTAAGTGCGTATTGAGATACAATATTATTATGCACTGTGGTGCTATTTAATGAGTGCACTGAGGTGTGACTCTATGTGCTAAGTGACTATTTGTGTTATATGTCAATACATGTGTACCTTCCAGCACAGTCATTATAATTGGTCAATACTAGTGTTGTGGTATATTGATTATTGTTTGATGCATTACACTAAGCATGGATCTAACTTTAGGACTCCTTGAGCCGATGTGGATTCATACTTAGGGTACACGTACTATGGTACGACATATAGGAGGATGATCGTGTGACTACGACATGTAATTCCAAGATTAAGATAGGGTTAATCTAAGCAACTTAAATCGGTAGAAGCATTGGGAGGGAACAGAATCCCGAGATTATGCCATACTAGCCACCCCGGTCCAGTCCTGACGTGTCGGATTGGCCGCCACGGATACATTTTTATTCGTCTATAGTGGATGACTATATCCGACTCCTATGTACTATGTGTTATATGTTTTAGCGCGATGGCCTTACGGGGGACCGGTGCATAATCAAAGTGCTATGCGTATATGTATATATAATGGTTTGGCTAGCCCTGCTGGTTGACACGATCTGAGGATTCCTATATATGCATTACTGGGATAACCCAGGAAAATCATAGAAAGTCGTAGGGTTGATTGGCCGCTTGTAAGCCGACTTGTTTGTGATATATTTTCTTCTGTTAGCAACTGAGGAACATGGACTATCGTGGTGCGTGGTCCAACCCATGTCCTTGTTTCGTTGGGCTATTGTGCTGCGATAGGCTATGGACCGAAGTCGCGATCAAAAGCCCTTTACCTGCCCATGGTTATAGGATATATCTTATCTCGGCACGATATTGGCACCGTTTGTCCTTTTTGGTTGTAAGGGTGTCGTATTGTCTCGATGATATGGTATAAGCCTATAACTCGTGAATTAGGTCATATTTTACTCATTGGATTTTATCTCACTCATTTGTGCTTCCTTGTGGTACTTTCTATTCGGGACCTGACCCTGCTGGTTTTGTTTGGCCGGATCTCGTAGCAGCGCTAGAGGATCCAGCCTTCTACCCGAACAATGGTGCACATCAGGAGTATGGGTGCCAGGAACCATGAGTGAATTTCTTCTTCACTGCTCTGTTATCTTTTATTTTGTATTTAGCGTTTAGCCACCGTCACTTGTTTAGCCGGCAGTTCTGGACATTTAGTTCCTCACATAATTGTAATTAAATCAGACTGCAGCTGACTATAGTTATGTACTATTGACTCTCGGTACTAGCTTATCATTTTGTATAGCTAGGCTCATGAATTATTTTGATGAAGCGTCGGAAACGCCTTACTGCTTTGTCTTATATGATCATTATTTATTGCTTCTTGTTTTGATTGATTGAGACATAGATGCTCTGTGAGACCATAGGAGACTTGATTGTAGTACGCACCCCCTTGTTTCTTGACATCTACGATCGCCGTATGACGTTTGTATACCTCATATGGAGTAGCTGGCCTAGTCCGTCTCAGTATTCCGGTACTGGGGCGTGACAATCCTCATTTACAATATCAAATACGACATTGTAAGCAAAGATATTGTTTATAGTAATTTTTTTCTATCCCAGCTTTCCCTTGTACTAATATAATTCAAAGAGATCTCTTCTAAAATATGTTCATTATCATGTGCTTGTTCAGGAGGTACTTTAGACTGATCAGTCAAATTTTCTTTAACGCTTTCATGTTTCGAAAGTATTTTCTCTTCGGGTGTAATAACTTGTACCTTTTTCTTTCGAGGGTTCTTATCTTTAGCGCCAACAGGGCGTCTACGTTTCATGCACAATTTAAATGTGCCATCATGTTGTCCTTTAGGGATATCAATTCATGTGGGTACAATTATAGTCGGTACATGAGATTTTGTCACTTTTTTAATATCAGTGAATGCATCTGACAATTGATTTGCGATATTTTGCAAATAGATAATCCTTTTCACTTCTTGCTCACATCTACTTGTGCATGTATCAATAAAAGATGATACATTCCATGTATATTTACGCCATTCTATAGGAAGTGATGTTTTATCTTTCCCTAACGATGGGAAAACTGACTCATCAAAATGGCAATCACCAAACCTTGCCTTAAATAAATTGTCCGTCAGGGGCTCAATGTATTTTATTATATATGGTGAGTCAAAACCAACGTAAATTCCAAGACGCCTTTGTGGGCCCATCTTTGTTCTTTTAGGTGGAGAAATGGGGACATAAACTGCACAACCAAAAAATTTTAAGTAAGAGATATCAGGTTGCTGGCCAGAAATAATTTTCATTGGTGAATGATGATTAAATAAACTTGGTCGAATACGGACCAATGCAGCTGCATGTTGTATTACATGTCCCCAAACAGAAGTGGGTAAACTTGACCTTAAAAGTAAAGGTCTAGCATCAATTGTAATCTTTTAATAAAAGACTTTGACTCTGCAAGTCCATTTTGAGTATGGACATACGCAACTGAATGTTCAACATTAATCCCAATTGACATGTAATAGTCATTAAATGCTTGAAATGTATATTCACCGACATTATCAAGACGAATTGTCTTAATAGAATAATAAGGAAATTGAGCCCTTAACTTTATAATCTAAGCAAGAAGTTTGGCAAAAGCAACCGTTCTTGTTGACAATAAACATACATGTGACCATCTAGATGATGCATCTATCAAGACCATAAAGTAACGAAATAGCCCACAAGGTGGGTCAATAGGTCCACAAATATCTCATTGTATTCTTTGTAAGAATATAGGTGACTCAAGATTAACTTTCATCGGAGATGGTCTTATAATTAATTTTCCTTGTGAGCATGCAGCACACACACAATCACGAGGTAAAAGAATCTTCTAGTTCTTTAGAGGATGTCCTAGTGAGTTTCTAACTATTCGATGCATCATACTAGATCCAGGGTGGCCAAGCCGATCATGCCAAAGCATAAAAAGTTTTGGATCATTGAACTTCTGGTTCATCGCAGTGTTAGATTCTGTGGCACTTATTTTTGCATAATACAATCTTGATGAGAAAACTGGAAGTTTTTCTTTCACATGCTTCTGGCATGAATCATTGGATTTAATGCATAGATATTCCATATTTTCCTCATTCATAGTCTCGATATGGAAACCATTGAGACATATGTCTTTGAAACTTAGCAAATTTCTTTTTGACTTGCTTGAATACAAAGCATCTTTTACAAAAATATTTGTTCCACCCGGTAATATAATATTTGCTCTTCCAGAGCCCTCAATTAATTTTGTAGTACCAGAAATTGTACTAATATTTGCTTTTGCCAAATTTAAGTTTAAAAAGTATTTTTGAACTCGAAGAATAGTGTGCGTTGATCTACTGTCAACCAAACATATATCTCCACCGTTGGAGTTATTCACAACATCATTATTTTTCATACTTCTATAAACATAAATAAATTAAGTAAGAAATATTTAATTTATTGATAAAAACCAAAGGTTAAAAAAGTATAACAACGGATACTTAGAAACATGATAAAACAAACATAAAACTAGAACTAATCTGGAAAAGTTTAAATAATCTCAAATTCAACTTAATTATTTCTGATATTTTCGTTGCCATCATTAGCATCATCACTCCAAAACTTAATTCCTCCTCTTGGCTCGTTTAAGTAATCTTCAACATCCAAATGCGTGAATTTTATTAGATCATTTTCATCTTCAAGAATGTTGCTGAAATCTGAAAAGTTGATCTCTTTCTCTTTTCCTTTACCCTTGATAGATGATTAGTAAAGGTCAATTAGATGATTTGGTGTACGATAAGTACGAGACCAATGCCCTTTTGCTCCATATCTGTAGCAAGCTTCTTTATAATTCTTCGGAGAATAAACTTTTGCACCCTTTTCTTTATCTTGTTTTCTGCCATTTTTGTTCCACTTCAGGTGGTACGGCCTAACCTTCTTGTTGAAGGTTTGATGGTTAGGACCACCATGGTTTTGAATTTTACCATGAATATAACCGCGATCATGACCGCGACCACGTCCTTGTCCATAGTTATTTGCATTCGCTTCGGGAAATGGCTGTGATCCAGTATGGTGGGAGTTGTGGTTTCTCATTAGGAGCTCATTATTTTGTTCGGCAACAAGAAAACATGAGATCAATTGAGAATATTTTTTAAATTCCTTTTCACGATACTGCGGCTGCAGGAGCATGTTCGTGGCTTGGAAAGTAGTGAATGTCTTTTCTAACATGTCTTCTTCAGTAACATTATCTCCGCATAATCTCATTTTAGACACAATTTTGAACATTACAGAGTTATATTCGTTTACCGATTAGAAGTCTTGCAACCTCAGGTGCATCCAATCAGAGCGAGCTTTTGGGAGTATCACACTCTTTTGGTGATCATAACGTTCCTCTAAATTTTTTCATAGAATGGCTGGGTCTTTCACTCCAAGGAATTTAGATTTTAGCCCTTCATGGAAGTGATGTCGAATAAAAATCGTTGCTTTTCCTTTTTCTTGTTCGCTTGTCTCATTTTTCTCTTTGATTGCATGTGCAAGGTTCTTTGCACTCAAATGAATTTCTGCCTCAAGAACCCAAGTTAGATAATTTCTTCCGAAAATATCAAGAGCAACGAACTCAAGCTTGGTGATGTTTGCCATTGTCTGAAAAAAATATTTATTTAGAATATAATACACATAGTCAAATCTACAGGTTTGAGTTCTATCAATTACGCTTCAAGCCTAACATATTCTATTTTTTTTGGTTTCAAGCCTTTTATTCCTTCAAATTTTCTTTATGAAACTTCAGGTTCATAATGCTCTAAACTATTTGTCATATTGTAAAAATACAAAGCTCTAAGATGGTTGCTCAATTTGCTGTGTTGTTAAATTAACTTCATCGAATTTTCTTCCAATCACTTTAGAAAAATAAAAATAAATACTTAAGAAAGTTCGTAGAGAAAGGTTACTCATCACATTTATTATGGAAATCCATGCCTGGGAGTGCGGACGATAAGTTGCATTTATTAATTGAATGGAGAATATGCATAATAATAGTTGTAGTAGAGTGTATTCTCAGTTTCCTACTATCCTTTCATTCAAGCTTAATATGATTCCTAGTGATATATTTCATGGATGCAAAGTGATACAGAATGGAAGAAAAATTCTTTTTCAGGTAGATAAAACACATGTAAGATGTTAAGATTTTGACACATCAAGTAGACGAACTAGTCATATAATGTTGATGTTTTGATTGTTGGCAATTACAACTTATGATACATGTGGTAAAACTAGTTTATGCAAATACTGGTAAAAGAAACTAAACAAATAATTTTGTACACAAGATGGAAAAATTATGAGTTTAGTTTCCTTCCAGGAAGTCTTTTATATTTCTCATGTTAGTAATCTTGTAAATGCATGTCTCTTGAGCAGATGGACAAATCCAGAAGATTATTCAGCAGGGTCTTGGGACTTGAACAGTAAGAAGAAAACAGAGAGCTAAATTGAATTTTACTTTTACATCCAAATTCTAGTTGTTATCATCCCAGGCATCAAAACAAATTAGAAACAAATAAGGATATCGAATTAGAATATATAACATTGTTATAGTATCTAACATAGGAGTTTAGTACATAAAACCAAAAGTATATGTAGTTGCATAAAAGATGCTCGTAACTACAATCAAAATAGGAAAGCAGAACTGAATTTACCCACTAGCTAATGGACAAAAGTTCATGACAAAAACAATCACGAAAAATTAAAAGAATGATGGAAGTTATACATAACAATTTTCGAGAGCAATTCGTACTGATAACGTGTTATAAACTTGAGAGATAGCAACAAGAGAAAATGGAGAAGAAAGTTGTGTATCTCATTCATCAAATATGGCCTTTATATAGGCTTACATTGCTATGCCAAGGGATAAACGTTTCATATGTTATGAAACCAAAGGGCATTTGTTACATATGTTATGAACCTAAAAGCCATAGGTTATAGAAACCAATGGACATCCATTTACAACATTCTATAGGTAAGCCGGTTCTAAAAAATTTATTGATTAGCAGAAAACGCCCATCCAAAGAGCAGGTTTGGCAGAATTTAATTTTTTTTTGCATGTATTTGGTTGTTGGATGTTGGGCAGGTTGTAATAAATTTTTATTTCCGGGGGTGAAATTTTTATTCGCCAGCAAAGGCAGTGAAGAGTGAAGAAAAGAGTTGAAAGAAGAAGAAGAAGAGGAAGGAGAGAAAGAAAGAAAGCAGAAAAGGTTTTTTTGTATGTTAATTTTTAATTTAATAATTTTATATTATATTTGTATGTTAGTTATGTTAATTAATATTGTTTATATTAGAATTATTTGTAACTTACTTGATCTAACCCTAACCTTATAACCTAATCCAAACCCTAATCCCAAAACATAAATACTAAAACCTAAACCCTAAACCAAAAAACCTAAAACCTAATCCAAAGCCTAATGCTAATTAAACCTATATCCTAAAATTATTTTAACAAATTAGTAATTACTAATCTAATCCATAACCATAAAACCTAAATGTAAAACCCTAAAACTCTAAAACATAAAATTAGTTTAGCAAATCCTAAACCTAACCCTAAAAAATATCTAAGCAATATTGTTATGACCTAAACCATAACCCTGATCTAATATTTAAACCCTAACCTTAACACCTACCTTAAAACCTAAACCCCAAATCCTAATACTAAACCCTAACCGTAACCTGCTCCAAAATCTAAATACAAAACTAAACCTAAACCTTAACCCTAAAAATATCTAGGCGATATTGTTTTGACAACCATCTTTTTATAGATGGATGCTCAAAACGATGGATGCATACCATGTGGACATACTACTACCGCTATTATATGTCCAACTGTGTGAGTCGCATGTATCTAATATAGTATTTATGGGACATGTAATCTAATTTTAAATTAACTAATGTTATTATTGTTAATAATATTAATATGCTTTGACAAATACATATATTATATAGTTATATGATTACAGAGAAGTTAAATTATAGGAGCATGGTGAGTGGCGACGATTATGCATGCCAGCTGAATGAAGGCAAAGAGGCCTTGGTTGAGGCTTTCGGATTTTTATATCTTGACACAATTTGTATCATGTGCCATGATAGAGAGCTTCTATTGAGTCTCATAGCAATAGTGTCCAATGCATAACATATTTCAGCTTCTTGTTGGTTAGATAACCATCACTTCAGCTGACTTTACATAAATTTTAGGGTTACTTATTAATGGTGACCCCATATATTTTGATGACGGGTTAAACGTTGGAGATACCATTAGGACATATCTTGTTGTGGATCCGCCATTGGATTTGGGAAAAATAACTGTGTCAATATGACTTGGCTCTGGCATAATTTCATGCATATTGATGGGATAGGCTATACAACAGTTACTCCGGATGATTATCGGGTATGTATTTAGTTTTTGTATAAATATTATAATGTCTATTTACTATAATTGATGTCAATCTTTAATCATGTTTTTAGGTCATTTGTTGCACTCGAGCTTATTTACTCAGCCTATGCAGTGCATTACTATTTCTCGATGCTATGGAAAATAAGGTAAATGTGCGTCACTTGCCATTTTTTTTCAAATTTGGGTAGATATACACAACATGCATGGGGTGCAGCAGTGTTAGCCCATGTATACCACTCAATGACGAGTGATGTCACTCTTGGACCAAGTGGTAGAGTACATACAAATATATTTGGATATATCACACTTATACATGTATGGTTGAAATTAATTTTGATAATATAATGTTATATATGTTAGATAATTTATACCATTTTATTTATATTTTTACTTGTAGTTCTAGTCATACGAGTATTTTACTATTGGTAGGCCAGTAACCCAATACAGTATTGATGAGTGGCTCATTTCGGCCGGAATTAGTGGAATACTAAGAATATAGATCCACAACACCGTGTCTACAAAGTAGTCTCAATTTATCGGACTTGATTTGACACACTAAATGCATTTGAGGTAAGTTATATAAATATTTACTTAATTTTTTTCTTCTTAATTTGCTACGCTTAAATATTTAAATACTGTTTGAACGTCAAATAAGTTTAGTGGTAACTTCAGAGTGTACTACAGTCGGTAATAGACGAATGCACTTACAGGTAGCATTCATAGATATTATATCATCTAAAATTCACATATCATGTTTTATCCGGCTGATCACGTTATGGGACAGTTCAGACTAAAACAGATGATACCCCAGGATCCTTTGGCTGCTAGTCGGAGCAGAGCTAGTATCAGTGCACGGGTCCGTTAACTTCTTGTAGGTTGGGCTGACAGATTTATCATGCATGACGTGGAACACATGTTTGACCGATCATCAATGTTAGATGGTAAACTATTCCTAGAGTTAACTTGTATTTTTGTCACTCTCCGATCCCGATATACGCATTCTTTCATGAATTATGTACATGATATCATGTATTTAGCATGTGCATAATTCTATTTATTATTTATTAATAGTTGCATGTAGATTTATGCATGTCATTAGTGGAATGATTAGAGCATGTTTAGAGATTAGGGTTTTCTTAAGCCAAACCTCACCCACTATAAATAATATCTTCCACACTCACTTTTCTCATTTACTATCTCATTCATTTCCCTCAACCACCAACCCTCTTAGGCAAGTACACCTTGCACCAAATGGAAAGATTCTTGCATTCTTATTCTTTGATTTTTTTTCTTTGATATTATTTTTTTATATTGTTCTTCTCTTCATTCTCGACAAGTTTAGTTTTTGGAGTTTTGATTTTAATGGCTAGTTTTGTGTAGATCTAAGTTTCAAAAATTAGGGTTTTATGTGTTTTTATAGTTTGATCTATCAAACTTGGTTGTTTTCGAAAACTAATGGTCCTATGTTGTAGAAAATTTGATTCTACACAATTTTGACCTTTAAAAAGTTAGATTTTGACTTGTTTTGAGGAAGTTATGGCCAAAATAATATTTGAACATCTTCTATGTTAATCTGTGCTGATTCTGGCAGAGACGATGAATAGTGCCGTATGGATGCATAGTGTTGTAAGAATGAATAGTACCGTATGGATGCATAGTGTCACAGGAATGAATAGTGTCGCATGGATGCATAGTGCCGTAGGAATGAATAGTACCGTATGGATGCATAGTACCGTATGAAATAAATAGTACCACAGGAATGAATAGTGCCGCATGGATGCATAGTGTCGCAGGAATAAATAGTGCCGTATGGATGCATAGTGTCGCAGGAATGAATAGTGCCGTATGGTGCCGCATGGATGCATAGTGCCGTAGAAATAAATAGTGCCCCAAGGAATGAATAGTGTCGCAGGAATGAATAGTATCGCATGGATGCATAGTGCCACAGGAATGAATAGTGCCATAGGAATGAATAGTGCCGCATGGATGAATAGTGCTGCAAAAGGCTGCATAGTGCCGTAAAAGGCCGTATAGTGCCGCAGAATGCCGCATAGTGCCTATTTTGGCTGTTTTTGGCTGTTTTATGCCCTATTTGGCTGAATTATGGCCAAAATTTCTTCCAACTCCTAACATAAAAGATTTAGATCTTTGTCTTAGCTTCAAGAATCTTTATGTCTCACTTTAACCAGAATTCATATGTGACTTTGGTACCTTGTGCACCTTGCACCTTGTGTACCTTTTACCTTGCACATTGCCCTGCGCCGTTTGGACCACTTCATGGCTTATGAGCACTTCATACCCTAAGTGCATAGTGCCTTTTTATTCTCTTCTCTCTTGTGTCTTGGTCCTCATTCCTGATCTGACTACCTATGCGTGTGCTGGATAACCCTATGTGTGTACTAAGGTACAATCTATGTGAGCACCGAGGTGCTATCCTATGTGCTAAGTATTCCTACGTGATACCTGCCAGTACCTCTAAGAGTCTAGTATTTACATAGCGAATAGTCGGTAGCAATGACGTGGTATGTGTTGTGTGTTACATTACACCAAGAAGGGGTACATACGTATGACTCTATGAGCCAGTACGGATCCCTTCTTGGGGTACTCGTACAATGTACGACATCTAAGGGAGTGAACATGTGACCACGACATGCGAACTCTGAGGATAACCTAGAGATTAACTAGGCGACTAACTTGGTATATGTATTGGGTGGGAAGAATCCCGAGATCGTGCCATACTAGCCACCCCAGGTCCAGTCCTGACGTGTCGGGTTGGCCACCACGGATAGGGTTTCATTCGCCTATAGCGGAAGGTTATATCCGACTTCTACAAGCTATATGTTATATGTTTTAGCACGGTAGCCCTCCGGGGGACCGGTACATAATCAATGTGCTATATGTTTAAATATTTTGGCTAGCCCTGCTGGGTTGACACGATCTGAGGATTCCTTTTAATCATTATCGCGGGGATAACTCCGCCAAATATAGAAAGTCGTAGGAATGAATGGCCGCTTGAAAAACGACTTGATTGTGCCTTGTGCCTTCCATTAGTAACCGAGGGACATGGACTGTTGTGGTGCGTGGTCCAACCCATGTCCTTGTTTGGTTGTTGGGTTGGTCTATCGTGTTAGGACAGGCTGTGGACTGAGGTTACGACCGAAAGCTTTTATTATTACTAGTATTATTATTTTATGCTTGGATTTTATCTCACACTTTTGTGCTCCCTTGTGGTATTTGTTATTCGGGACTGACCCCGCTGGTTTTGTTTGGCCAGATTTCGTAGCAGAGCCTGAGGATCCAGCCTTTCTCCCTGACGTCAATGGTGCATACTGGAAGCATGACGGGCGGAGAACTCGAGTGAATTTCTTCTCCACCACTCTAGTATCTTTACTTATGTTCTGGCGTTTAGCCACCGGCTCCTGTTTAGCCTGCTAATCTGGATATTTTATCTTTTGCATGATTGTAATTAAATCAGACTGCAGCTGAATACAATTATGTACCTATGATTCTCCGGGCTAGCTAACTTATAAAGCTAGATCCCCATGATCATTTTGATGAAGTGTCGGGGACGCCTTACTTCTTTATCTCATATATTCATTAATTGATATTTTCTTGCTTTGAATGATTGAGACATAGATGCTCTGTGAGACCATTGGAGACTTGAATGTAGCATGCATCCCCTTGTCTCTTGATAGCCACAATCGTTGTATGACGTTTGTATACCTCATATGGAGTAGCTGGCCTAGTCCGTCTCCGTATTCCGGTACTGGGGCGTGATAATTTTTAATAAGTTCGGGTGTTTTGTATGTATGTTAAACTCATTTTGCCTTTGAGTTTTGCAATGAGTGGTTCCAACGTTATGCAAAACCGATAGTATCAGTATGAAGAGCCTTGATTCCCTCATCGAGCTCTAGATGATAGTAGCTTACGTGCGAGGAGTGGAGATGTAGATCTACATGTATGCCTTGAAATAATTCTTCTAAATAAATTATCATCTTTATATGTGTTATTGTGTCATTTATTATAATTATAATTTTATGTGTCTAACTTTGTATGTGTTATCCCAAGACCCCAATGTAGATCCAGCTGGGTTGTTATTACTGACTGAAGATCATCTACACATGCCCCAAAGGGCCTTGAATGTTCCATTAGATATCCTGGAAGATCATCATGTTGGCATTCTCAGGCAGAGACGTATGCATCCACATAGGCCACGTGTCCAACATGATGGCGAGGGCACGTCACTGGCACATCCTTCACAGGCAGGTGAGGGCACATCACATATTGATCGAAAAGTATGATAGGCACGTCACAGGCACGTCTAGCATAGGACATGTCATATTAGGTTGGATCACATACTTACCAACAGGTAGACGAGGGCTCGTCACATCATGGTGGTTCACAGACCGCTCCTTAGGACTTTGATTGAAAATATTTTATCCAAATGTCTAGTTTTGTATTATTTGGCCCACCAGAGATTGATCCAGCTACTCTGTTATATTTGACCCCATCGGTACCAATATTGACACAGAAGATGCTGGAGAATGAGGAGGAGGCGCCCGTGGGGAATGCGGCAAAAAAGAGAAGTAGACTAGATCGTAGAAATCATCCTCGTAGGAATTACTAGAGATCGATTTGCTAGAGGTCGAAAGTAAAAAAAATTGTATCATTTTATTTGGACATGTTGATATCAATACCGTGGTGGTTTATTTCTCTCTAAAAATTACAATAAAAATTGGAATAAAAATTACAATACAACTACAAGTAAGAATTTTTGTATCGGTAGATTTGTACATTTTCTCTTGTTATGTCATAGCCTACCACAATTACCACAACGAAGATATATTATCGATAAATGATCCCTCATGATAATACGGTTCTTTTTGGTTTGCCCGCTCTACGTGCAACAATTGGTACTCTCATTTTGCCTCTTACCAATTCATTTTGAGAAGTGTATAGGAGGTGGAATTGGTTCCATATGGGGTGCATATACACTTTTAAGTGTTCAATAGAAAATTCAGAAGGATAAAACTTTTAATTTACAAGTTGGAACACTGACATACAAAGTAAGCATGTTCACATGGTAAAAGAGTGTTGCTGCCGACCATTTAACGTCTAAACATACCACATAACATCTACTTGTTTCTTGATCAAATACTTCAAATAAAAAACTATCAATATGCAACATTTAATAATGGCCGTGACTCTTGCATTCCATAGTATTAAGCATTCTTGGACAAAAGTATGTTTCCATATTATCAGCATTTTGTTGATGTTTGTCTTGAAGTATTATAATTTTTGCTCTAATACCATCAAGTAATGTTGTTGTTAGTTTATCACGCAAATTCTTAATCCAGTTGTTAAAACATCTAGCAAAGTTTGATGTGTTAATATCTAATTTAGGACAAGGTACATAAGTTGTTATCCAATATAAAAAAAATTACAATTTTTATTATTTGTACCAACAATCCAATTGAAAACACGTATATCTCTATTTTAATTTTTCAAACTAGGCATTCGCATCCACCTCATTACAAGACTGATCAAGATTATCTAACCATTGTTGAAATCTTGATTTATATTACATTGACTTTTCATATTCTGTTTAAAATGATTGAATGTAATAAAAAAAATTGAGAGATTGGAAAAAATATCATTCATTTGCTTACATGATATAAATGAAATATTATCCCACCGATTAAAAAAACCTTTCAAAAGATATTTTCATACTGTTTAAAAATTCTATGTCAAGGAATCAGTATTTTATTTCAGCAACACAATAAGCAATATGATGTAATTTGTAGTTAGGATCTTGTGCAAAAGCAACAAATAAATTACCTTGATATCTAGATGTAATAAAATTTGTATCAATATTAATTGTAGGTAACAACCACTTAAAACCATCCATCCATGCCCTGAAATAAATAAACTACCTTGATATCTAGATTCAAATGTACGAATCTCAAATGTTTCGTCATTACCAAATGCTTTAGCATATACTCTCCAACAACAATTTGGAGAGTCGCAAGTATAAAAAATTCTTTGAAAGTTGTTCCTTTTTTGAACAAATGAAATTATAAAGAATTGTTAAATCACTAATAAAATTCCTAAAGTCAAAAAAATAAAAATAAACTCTTTTGCAAGAAATAATTCGGAAATGCTACCAGCTAAATTATCATCATTATCATGTAAATAATAGTATAAATCTTCAACTAAGCCATTACTATTTTATCATCAACGTCATATTCAACAAAATTTATCTGGTTTGAAGAACTAGGAACAACATTAAAATTTTGGTTATATATTAGAATAAGGTATACCACTTGAAATAATAATTGTGCCAATATTTGGTAACGGTGGATTAATAAAAAAATTTATACCTGATACACCTAAATTATTTTGAATAATAAAATTTCATGCTTCTTCAGTATCTATTATTAAAAAAGTATCTGTAAAAATTAATTTAATTATGAGTTCATAGCTAATAAAAAAATGTTGGCCAATAATATTTCATAAACTATATAATGTGATATTCTGAGACATGAAGGATGAGTTGTATCTACCTTGTAAGATAATCCATTTAGTGTACCTCTATAGTAGCAAATCAGTGTGTGTTTGATCCATAACTAAAAACTTGAGATGCTAGAAAAAGAGTATTAGCCTAAGAGCTCTGGAAAGAAATTGTAGAGTGAATATGGGGAATTGAGAAAGAGAAGTGAATATAGAGAATGGTAGCTTATGAACGTTGTAAAATATATAGACGTTGAAAATATAGTCATTGTAAGTTTATAGCCGTTCAATAAAAAAATAAAATATATATTCAACAAAGAAAAAGTCCTTGGGAATTATGTTTTCTTAACAATTTTGCAAAAAAAGTCCTTCCAAAGGACATTTTCTATATACATAATTAGTGTTCGTTAATCAATCACTTATGTCTTATGGAGATAATTAAATATGCATGCACAGAAAATGTCCTTTGGAAGTGTGTTTTCTTTGCAACCCTTTGGAATGGGTTTTCGTGCTCATATTAGGAACTCGTCAAACTTCGTATGGTTTGTGCAATTTCACCAAACTTTAATGTTGCATATGAAATTTTCTGTAAAACAACCCAAGAGCAAGTACTAGTGTTAAGCTCTGCATTGTAAGAAGCACCATCTTGCTTATCTTCGTATCTGGTAATAAACTCAACCAAAACTTAGTCAATACTACAATATTTAAAAAAAAAGGTTATTCCTAACATTAGTATTTTCTTTCTATTAAATATTTTACTATTCCTTTCGTTCCACAATAGCCAGATATAAGTAGCCATAATTAAATCCCAAGTATATCTGATCAATTTTCTTAGAATATAAGTAGTTATTTGTTATTACTGGGTTACAAAGATCGTACAAAAATACGTAAAAAAAAAGAGATTACAACAACTTTTGAAATAAAAATATAGCAATTACAAGTTGTGAAATTGAAAGCTATTAAAACTTCTACAACAAAGTTGCTACAACAAGAAACAAAAAAATATATAGAACAATAGAGAAGAAGAAGACTCGTTGGGGTGATGAAGATCATCGTTGCTCAAAGCAAAATTCGAATATTTTCATCGATATGTTCCCAGGTACCAGCAAGTTCGAATATAGAACTTCTGAAACATTTATTCTCACCCTTGAACAAAAATTTTACTCTCGGAATTCGCTCACGAACTGACAACACTTTATTGCTTCGAAAACTATCCTATTACTTTTTCTTTTGGGAACAACTTGTCTTTCATGCTCCTTTCCTTTGGCATCCAGACAGATAAATGACTTTTCTTTTCCAAGGATCTAATTCCGCAAACCAAATGTAGCTTCAGGGTTGGCCCTGGGGAAAGCCTGACAAGCCATAAGGCTTGGGCAATCCCCCAGGCTCCTTAGTCTCCACATCTTCATCAATAGAGCCTTTGCAATCCATTCCAACTCCTTCTTGTCAATTTAACTAGCAATCTACTAGGTCTATGTTTTGAGTTCCTACTGGAAAGACTTAGAGTAGCTCAAGGAGAGGAACTCGGAATCCGAACTCCAGGCGTCGTCAGAACCAGAGACATCGACACCACTTTCAATCCCGCTCATCATTAATTTTTTGATATCTTCGTTTGATGTCAAGGTTTAGGGACAACCAAGTTTAGCTCCGACTAGGGCAACCCAATTCCTTGGGCAGGCCCTACGTAGTTTATATATATGTCAGAAAATTTTATATAGAGTTACAAAATTTGGTGTATTTATGCAAAAGAGTATAAATTTGAGATATTTAGAAGGAAAGGGATATGGCACCATCTAAGATTGTCATACCCCGGATCCAAAATACTGGAGAGCGGAGGACAGACACAGCCAGCTATGTATATAGAAGTGTAATCCACCTAGATATACGGTCACGGTTGTCTAGATGTATGAGGGTTTATCTACAAGCCATCAGTCTCTTATGGTCAAGAACAAGCCTAATGTCTCAATCTCAAGCAAGTAATAATAGTTACAAGATGTTAGACCATCAGATATTCAATAGTAAGCCGCCCCATATATTTTATATACAGATAATCATGAAGCTAGTCGTACAAAATGCGAGGACTAGTAATAGTTTCAGTCATACATGATCAACCCTAGGATTTGTCAATCATGTTACAGCCCTTAGGCAGACAGTAACGTAAATTCAATATGAGCTAACACTTGCTCGACGGCTAAACGCCTCAAAAGAATAATTTATAATAGAGTGGGAGAGCAAAATAAAATCCACTTGTTGCCATGGTTACATCTAGTGTTCATCATCTATCTGGAAGGCTGAAAGATCATCAGAAGCTACTCTAAAATCTGGCCATACAAAACCAGCTGGGTCAGACCCCAGAAAGAGCAAGTGCCACAAGGGAGACTTCACTTAAGAACTAAAACCAGCACGTTAGATCACAAGGCATAAAAATAACAAGAAGAACTTGGAGTTAAGAGATAAGGGGATAAACGATAAAATAACTAAGAAACTATTCCGGTAACCAAGTTACAACCCTTAAACCAAATAAGGACCGGGGTTGTAACCCTTCACCTAAATAGAACTTAGTCTCTGACCGATTATCGATAAAGTAAAGCATAAACAAGCATGTCCTGAGATAGTCATGTACTGGATCTAGGCAAGACTATACAAGATAGGACCCAACCAAAATCCATGGCCAAGCAAAGAGTACGTCTTGAGACTTTAACTAACTAGGGTTATCACAAGCCTAATTAGTAGCAAGATGCAACGAGATGTTCCGGCAGTCACAAGTCCTGCAGCTATCCAGGATATCCAGGCGAGGTTCATGTAAGAGTTATCAAAAATTATTAGGTGACTTAGAGTGCAACACATGACAGCGTGCATATCACTTGTTTCAAGAAGTGCCCCACATGACAGTGGATTGAAAATGTGCCCTACTCGACTGCAGGCTACAAGTCCACTCAAGGTGCCCAGATAACGGAATTGCCTGTAACTGAAAATATATCTCTATATGAACTACGTACTTTGATAAATTTAGTAATTAACGTAGTCAGATTCAGAATGGATCCCTGACCCTGGTAACCAGGGATGCAAGTCCTAGACATGATGTGAGACAAGACTGGTAGCTTATACAAGCACTTCAAGAACAATCACCCATAGTGTCAAGACGAGTTATTATTCAGCATGTCAAGATAGCCGTCGCAATAGCATTCAAGATTACATGTTAGACTTACTTATCAAGATTACTTGTCAAAAGTGTGCCACAACGGGCCACTATTAAGATTACTTATCTTGTCAAGAGTGCGTCACGACGGACCACCATCAAGAATTATCATGCCAAGGTTTCTTGTCAAGAGTGCACCACGACGGATCATTATTTAAGAGTTATCATGTCATGTTGTTATAACGTGTTCATGTGATCCCACCGTGATCATGGTTCAATTAAGACAAGTTATGCCCAAGATTAACAATCATCAAAATCGTGTAGTCACAAGTTAGGTTGAGTACAACATGTAAGCAATTTAAAATATAAAACAATATAATAAAAAAAGAACATGCAAAGGGGCAAGGGCATAGGGGCCAAGGAAGCATGTGGCCAAGGCATACGGTCCGTAGGACTGCATGCGGCCAAGGACTCATACGGCCCAAACATGCGATCCGCGGGACTACATGCGGTCAAAAATATATACGGCCAAAACATGCGGTCCGCATGACTGCATGCGGCCAAGAATACATGCGGTCAAGAATTCATGTGTGTCGTCCGCAGACTCAAGTCAGTCTGCAGGACATATACGGTCAAGGGGTTCAAGCGGTCAAGGATGCATGCATGCGGTCCGCAGGACTCATGCGATCAAGGGGTTCATGCGGTCAATGATGCATGCATACGGTTCGCAGGACTCATACGGTCAAGGGGTTCATGGTCATGCGATCCGCAGGACTGTATGCGGCCAAAGGCTCATGTGGCCAGACTCATGCGGTCCGCAAAGCCATGGTGGTCCGTAGGACTACATGCGGCCAAAGGCTAATGCGGCCAGACTCATGTGGTCTGCGAAATCAAGGTGGTCCGTAGGACTGCATGCGGCCAAAAATACATGCGGCCAGACTCATGTGGTCTGCAGGACTGCATGCGGCCAAACTGCTCATCTTCTCCAAAAATTCGAGAAAGATGGCCATGGAACTCATGAACTTCCAAAGTCTATAAATCACTCAAAATAACTCAAAATCCGAATTTTCAAAGGTTTATTTTAAGTGAAACTGAATTCTCTACAGCATCAAGCAATCAAGACATAAAAATAATGAAGTTTGATAGATCAAAACCGAAAAAAATCAAAAATGACATAAACTTAAATCTACAAAGATCCCTTCATCTAATCCAAGAACTCCAAGTTCTAAAGAGGCTTAGAATCAAGAGAGGAAAATAATGGAACAATAAAATCTGAGATCCATCATGAAGCACGATTACAATTGCCTTGGATTTGGTAGGTGGGAGGAGTAAATGAAGAAGATGAATAAGTAAATGAGGAGAGAGAGAAGGAGTTGGGTTATATATCAACCCTCTCCATCTCAAACCAAACCAAGCCAAGCCAAGCCAAACCAAACCAAACCAAACCAAAATAAACCAAGCCAAGTCATGACCAACCAAGACTAGGCTAGCAAGTCAAGTCCAACTACGGGTCACCTGACAAACGTCAAAGATCTCGTATACGCATATGGAAATAAGTATAACGGTAAACGGGAGTGACAACTCTACCCACCTTAAAAGAATTCTATCCTTGAAATTTAATCAAGAGGCTAGAGATGTTGGGACAAGCTATACTAAAGCACAAGCCATCTATGACTAGCAACCAATCAAGCAATTATTTATGCAAGCAAGGAATTAAAAGGCATAAGGCATAAGAAAGACATTCTACTGGAAACCTCTCTGCCGATTCTGTATCTGAACTTGGATCTGGGCATACTGTTGAGCCTGAGGCGGCAATGGCCTCGAAGACTGGTACTGGTGCTGTATTGGTGTTGTACCCCTAACCGATGGACTGGTTAGGTTTGACGATGATGAACTGGCTCTATTCGGACATGACCCTATCATTTGGTCCGGTGCCCCACAAGCCAAGCACAATCCCTGTACTCTGTGGTATTCTGATACTATATGTCCTGGCTTCCCACAATCAGTATAGCCCATTGTGGAAGACTGCTTCTGCTTCTGTTGCTGAGGATACGTCGACGTCTAGTGATGAACCGACGAAACTGTGGTCACCCTCCTTGGAACTCCAATAGTCAAAGCCCTAGCTGCCGGGGCTGGCACTAAGGACAGACTCATCTGTCCATGAGATCTCTTTCTGCTTCCGGTTCGGTCCATGATCCTCTGTGAGGTATACTCGTGCTTCCTAGCTGCCCTCAAGACAGCATCAAAAGTCTGAAGCTCGAACAGCTCCACTGTTAGAATAATCTCTAGGTGAAGTCCATGCTGGAACCGCTGTGCTCGGTCTAACTCGGTTGCCACCAAGGTAGGAGCAAACCGACTCAGTCTTAAAAATTCAGCCGCATAACCGTCAACTGTCCTGCTCATCTACTTCAAATTGATAAATCTCGTCTGCAGATCATGTCGAGCCACTGCATCAAAGTACTTGATCTGAAACTTGTCACTGAATGTCGCCCATGGGACAGGCGTCACCAATCCAACTGCTAATTTTGGCCACCAGGTGCAGACTAAGTCCAATAATTGTAGTCGCACTACAACCACCTTTTCTTCCTCTGGAGTCTTGGCTGCTTCCAAGATAATCTCGATGTCTTAGAGCCAAGCATCAGCTGCAATCGCGTCTTCGCTGTCATCAAAGAATGGAGGGTTCAAGCGCTTAAAATTGTTGGCCGCGTTGTTCCTATGATAACCAACTCTGCCTATGGCATCTTGTACTGTCTAGTACAAGGCATCATCCCGACGATCTTACGATACAAGCAATTCCCTGATAAGTCCAATCAAAACCCTGTTGTCGGACTCTGCAGGCTAGACTGGCTGAACTGGGGGCTCTAAGTCATCAGGGTGCATGACTCAGGATGCTGCTGCCGAGTGCTAGGCTTGGTCTTCTTGTTGCTGTTGGGGTGCTAGTTGAGCTCCTCCCGGCTGATCGGTAGGAACAATGCCAATGAAGCAATAACATGGGAGAAGAATAAGGAAGGACCAAGATAGATCAAGGATTTTAAACATGTTATGATCAGGTCAAGATTTCAGAAAGATTAGAAGACACGAGTAGAGATCAAGGGCGAGTGCTGATTGAGACATCTATTCGGTAAAACTCCCACACATCTTGATTTACAAGACCTTGCATGGGCTGCCACTTAAACCGTGTCACATCCCGGATCCAAAATAATGGAGAGCGGGGGACAGACACAGCCAGCTATGTATATAGAAGTATAATCCATCTCGATATACGGTCATGGCTGTCTAGATGTATGAGGGTTTATCTACAAGCCATCAGTCTCTTATGGTCAAGAGCAAGCCTAGTGTCTCAATCTCAAGGAAGTAATAATAGCTACAAGATATTAGACCATCAGATATTCAATAGTAAGACGTCCCATACATTTTATATACAGATGATCATGAAGCTAGTCGTACAAAATGCGAGGACTAACAAGATTTTCAGTCATACATGATCAACCCTAAGATTTGTCAATCATGTTACAGCCCTTAGGAAGTCAGGAATGTAAATTCAACATGAGCTAACACTCACTCGGCGGCTAAATGTCTCAAAAGAATAATTTACAATAGAGTGGAAGAGCAAAATAAAATTCACTCGTTGCCAGGGTTACATCTAGTATTTACCATCTGGCTGGAAGGCTGGAAGATCCTCGGGAGCTAATCCAAAATTTGGCCATACAAAACCAGCTGGATCAGACCCTATAAAGAGCAAGTGCCACAAGGGAGGCTTTACTTAAGAACTAAAACCAGTACGTTAGATCACAAGGCGTAAAAATAACAAGAAGAACTTAGAGTTAAGAGATAAGGGGATAAACGATAAGATAACTAAGGAACTATTCTGGTAACCAAGTTACAACCCTTAAACCAAACAAGGACCGGAGTTGTAACCCTTCACATAAATAGAACTAGTCTCTGACCGATTATCGATAAAGTAAAACATAAACAAGTATGTCCTGAGATAGCCATGTACTGGATCTAGGCAAGACTAAACAAGATAGGACCCAACCAATATCTACGTCCAAGCAAAGAGTACGGCTTGATACTGCAACTAACTAGGGTTATCACAAGCCTAATTACTAGCAAGATGTAACGAGATGTTCCCGCAGTCACAAGTCCTACAGCTATCCAGGTTATCCAGGCGAGGTTCATGTAAGAGTTATCAAGAATTATTAGGTGACTTAGAGTGCAACACATGATATTATGCATATTACTTGTTTCAAGAAGTACCCCACATGACAGTGGGCTGGAAATGTGTCATACTCGACGGCAGGCTACAAGTCCACTCAAGGTGTCCAGATAACTGGATTGCCGGTAACTGAAAATATTTCTCTATATGAACTACTTTGATTAATCTAGTAATTAACCTAGTCAGATTCAGCATGAATTCCTAACCATGGTAACCAGGAATGCAAGTCCTAGACATGATGTGAGACAAGACTGGTAGCTTATGCAAGCACATTCAAGAAGAATCACCCACGGTGTCAAGATGAGTTATTATTCAGTATGTCAAGATAGCCGTCGTAACAACATTCAAGATTACATGTTAGACTTACTTATCACGATTACTTGTCAAGAGTGCGCCACGGCGGGCCACTATTAAGATTACTTATCTTGTCAAGAGTGCGTTACGACAGACCACCATCAAGAATTATCATGCCAATATTGCTTGTCAATAGTGCACCACGACGGTTCACTATTTAAGAGTTATCATGTCATGTTGTTATAATGTGTTCATGTGATCACGCCGTGATCATGGTTCAATTAAGACAAGTTATGTCCAAGATTCACAATCATCAAAATCGGGTAGTCACAAGTTAGCCTGAGTACAAGATGTAAGCAATTTAAAACATAAAACTATATAATAATAAAAGAACATGCAAGGGGCAAGGGCATAGAGGCCAAGGAAGCATGACATATGATGATCATTTAGCTAATTAGAAAATTATATTAGGCTTTGGTCCAATTTAGAAAGCCAATTGACCCTTTTTAGGCTATTTAATTAATTAGCCTTTTAAGCCTTTTTGTTAGTGGGCTTAAACTCAACTTAGATAGAGAAGAGGGGCCCATGAACCAACCCTAACCCTAGAAGGACTAGCATGGCTGGCCAAAATAGGAAACCCCCTCCCTATATAAACATTTGCATTGGTTTTGACACCCCTTTTACAAAACCCTAGTTTCCAGCTCTCCAAAACCCTAACTTTCTCATCCGACCTCCGTTTCACCTCAAACAAAGTGTGTTGTGATCGTAGGAAGAAGGAGAACTTGATGGAGCATTGCTAACAAGGAGTTGGAGGCGATCGCTCAGTGGAAACTGGTCGTCTTATTGTTCGAGGAGTCAGTTTTATTGAGATTTCAACTCTCAATAGGTAAACACCTAAACACTATAGTTTTTGAAGATTTTTCTTCATGGTAGCATGCATCTAGGTACCTTTGACCCATCCATGTAGTTTGGTAAAATTTTGTGTCTGTTTGATAGGCGTGTCGAACACGTATCGGATTAGGGTTTAAGGTGTTCGATAGAATTACCCTAAGAATTGAAAGTTATTTTTTACTCGAATCTTTTTACATATTCTGTTAGCCCTAGATGTAGGGATTCCTAAACCCTAGTTTTGTGAATGATTTGATACGTATCCGTGTCCAAAATTGGACACGCACGTACTGTACGGGAACTGTGCGCGTGTCCTGCTGCTGCTGTGTCCGTTCTTGCTGGACACAGCGACTCGACAATAATTTTTGGGTTGTGGGTAGGGGCAATGTCTGTCGTGATGCCCAACAAGTTTGGTTAGGTTTCGTGGAGAGTTGAGAGAGAAATCGACACGACACGGGTTTTGCACTGTCGTGCGCGCCTAGTTTTGGCGTCTGATACGGGTGTCATGTCGCTCGTACACGCATCGTAGACATGTGACAGGGTGGCTGACGTGTAGCCATACACATGGCGAACACCTGTGCACGAGCACGTGGGTGTTCGTGCTCTGTGGCGTGTCCACGAACTCGTGGACTGGCCGTACGAGACACAGCCTGTGCGGGTGCGTGCACGTGTTCTGAGCCTGTGGACACGTCGTGTCCTATTCTCTGGACATGATAATACTTGGGTAGCATGGTTATACGTACATGACACTTTACCAACCCTTAGTTTCAAATATCTTTAGGTTTTCGATGGTTTTGGGTCATGTTAGTATCGGGTTTTGAGTTCCAGTTCCTGTTTCAGTATAGTATTCTGTTCCATCATGTTTTTAATGTAAATTCTGTATAAACCAGAATCTGTAGATCCTATATAACCCTACCTAAGGGATACCTACTAGTTTGCATAGTAGAGAGGGCTGTGTTCAAGTTTGGATTAGCCATAGGATTACTCGGGTCGGTATCAAGATAGGGTATCATGAGATAGGTAATTCCTATAACCAAGTTTTTGGTTAATTTAGGATTGATTTCAGTTAATGCCAAGATCAGTTTAACTGTTAGTTAAGAGTTGGTAGATGTCAACTCCAGTTAGTTGTCAGTTAAGAATTGGTTGTGTAGTTAAAATAGAAATTGGATTGAGAGGTATAGATGTATGTGTGTTGTGTATTGGTCTGGGGATGTTTGGTGATGGAAAATTTAGGAAGTAGGCAGGCAGTAGGCAACTGCAGCAGCAATAGCATGCTGCATAGCAGCAGTTGCTGCAATAATAGTAGCAACTACAGTGGCAGTAGCAGCAATCATGCCAAGTGCATGTGTCCAAGTGTGAGGGTGCATTGGGTTGAGTTATGAGGATTTAGGAATTTGAGATTTCCTTGTCTAAACTAGAAAATTTACTAAGAGACATCCTAGCCTAGAGTTTTAGTAGATGTTAGTCTAAATGTGGATATTAGACATAGGGTATGTGAGTTAAGGTAGTATTATGTGAATTCCATTGGTTGTTAGGCTTATGCTCCCTTGGACCTAAGATAACACCAACTCAACCCACAAAATCAACACTAGGATTGGTAGTGACCTAAAATTTGACTTATAGGCTAGTTGACCTAACTTTGACCTAGTTTAACTAGTCTGGTTGACCAAAGTTGACCCAATGTTGACTTTGACTTAGATTGACCCAAATCATGTAGAATTTGCATTGAAGGTTTTCCATTATGATATTTAGACTGTATTATGACATGTGGTTGTTTTAAATAGGATCTTATTACTCCAGTCCAGTCACTTTTTATCATCAGCAGTTCGGATTGCCAGACGAGTATATTCTCTGATCTTTTCATACTTTTTTGGATATGTACTCTTGTTATAGACTAGTATACTTGATGCTGACACGATGTTCACACGGATTAGTACCCTCTGGATCTTTTCATGCGATGTTATCCCCTCGGATACATCGAGTATGTCATGTTCATCTACTTTATCATGGTCATCATGTACTCCATGTATTCCTATTTGTCCATGTGTACTCATATGTTATTCATGTACACTCATGACCATATGAGTTCCATGTATACAGTAGTTGTTATCCATGTACAATAACATAACATGCTTTGATCCTTGTGTATTGGTTGGGGGCAGGAAAAGTGTAGTTGGTTATGTGATCATTATCCCCAGTAAGTATCCATGTACATTCTATAGCTGTATCCATGTGCAATCCAAGCTGTTTACATAACCAATTCATGCTCTAATTCACGTAGAAGGTTACATTCTTTATTTATCATATTACATCTCAGCTTATATCTTCTCTCTTGTTGATTTCTCTTTACAGCGATTCATGTATAGTTTTCTATAGCTTGCTTTATATGTCCATTCCTGATATGAACTGTTGTGAGAGATATGTGCTCGTTCCGTCCTGACTGGGCATGTTGAAAATTTTACAGGTGATGATGAGGAGTACTGTCCTACTTATTATGGCATTGGCTTAGATGATACTGTCGACGTGGACCCACAGGAGGATCCCACAGTCGCTGAGGACTTGTCTATAGTCTAGCTGAGACTTAGTACTTTATTTGTATTTTCTGTTTGAGACGTTATGAGTTGTATTTGAGATTATTTCTGGTGGTTTACACCTAGACTTTTATTGTGACTCTCTTGAGATTCTTTCTTCTATTCCCATCTTAGTATTGTGATTGAGTTACGTATTATTTTACTCTCTATTCATAGCTTATTTAGATTGTGTTAGATATGGTGACTCAGGACAGCGTTCTACCGCCGACACTGCGGCGTCTGGGCATTCGTTACTTCTCGTGCCCTTACACTGGGTGCGGGTCGTGACATATTTTTATTGGTGGCCCATGCAGGTCCCCAATCACAACTAGTGTGATTCGTGGTGGTACTCGAACTAGAGTATCATTACAACCTGCAGTAGGATATAGGAATAAGTTAAGGTACTCAATCACATTAGAAAAAACTCTTATCAATTCTTGCTGTTAATTGTCTCCTTTTAAAAACAACTGTCCTCCTTTGATGATTTTGCTTCTTTTTCAGTATTTGATTCCTTGTTTGATCTGTCTTCAGGATGGTGGAGACACGATCGCAGTGCTCTGGCTCCAGGAATACCACTGAGAGGTCGGGTACTTCTCGTCCGATCCAGCAGTCTCCAGGGACCACAGTGCCTCTTTTTCCAGCTCAGGTGGACCCATCTACTTTTGGAGGTGCTCCTCCACCAGTTCTGAGGACTACCCCAGGAGTGCAGGGGATGCTACCACTACCGCTCCAGGGGATAATTGATGCGGTGCAGTGTTTCGCTCTCATACAGCAGATGATGGAGATGCAGCGACGCCAGTCAGATGACATGAGGCAGGGCATTGATAATGCCCACCAGTTAGCGATGGTGGCAGTAGAGAAGGCAACTGCACCACCACAAGGAGGATAGATTCAGCCATACCAGCCGAGGACTCCAGGTATTCAGGAGTTCCAGAAGATGAGGCCGCGGGACTTCAAGGGTACATAGGGTATCTTTTACGCAGACGACTGGATCACGCACATAGAGGAGATTTTTCGTCTCGCAGAGATATCGGCTAGACTCCAGGTGGAAGCAATAGGCAGTATGATGCAGGACCTCGCCCGCACTTGGTATCAGACCGACCCCAGGGTTGGTACTAAGGGGCAACCTTGGGAGGATTTTAAGAAACTTTTCAAGGAGAAGTTCTTCCCCGATACTGCACTTGGCACGTTGGAGACGCAGTTTGAGAACCTGGTTCAGGGGAACCAGACTGTAGAGGAGTACGTCGGAGAGTTCTGCCGCCTGGGCAGATTTGTGGAGGGCCTTAGTAAGACAGCGAAGGCTAGAAGATTCAGGAAGGGTTTGGTTAAGGAAGTCAAGTCCTTAACCAAGAGCCACAGAAATACTACATTTGAGGAGATTTTGATGGGAGCCATGGCAGCAGAAGATGATCTGGAGCTGAAGCAGAAGAGAGGTCATAATTTCCATGTAACCAGTAAAAATGGAGGACCAGCCAAGAAGCCCCATTTTCAGCAGCAGCATCAGCAGAGGTCCTTCCAGCAGTAGAGGCCACTCCAGTAAGCACAGCAGAGACAGGATCAGCAGGCACCGAGACAGCAGTAGGCTGCCACTTGTGACTTCTGTAAGAAGCCAGGGCACAAGTGGAGTGAGTGCAGGAAGAGGCTAGGCAAGTGCCTACTCTGTGGTTCATCAGAGCATCAGTTGAGGGACTGTCCTGAGGCTTTCGGGCATAAAGGACAGGGAGCAGAGACCAAGGCACCAGTGGAGCAGCAGAGGGGACCTTTACCGACTCAGCAGCAGAAGTTTGTTCAGCATCAGCAGCAGGCTAGAGGAGGCCAGCAGGGGCGAGCTTTCGCCACGGCAGCGGAGGATACCGAGGCAGTAGGCGATCTGATAGCAGATTCTGTTCTTATCGACTCTTTTCCCGCATTCGCATTATTTGATTTAGGTGCTTCCCATAGCTTCGTATCTGTATCTTTTGCCATTAGACACCAGCTTTCTTCTGAACCTTTGCCTAGGACTTGCAAGATCACGACTGGGAGTGGTATTATCCTCGTCAGTGATATTTGCAAGAATCGGAGAGTAGTTTTGCAAGGCTAAAAAATGGATGTGAGTCTGCTCGTGATGCCACTACTGAACTACGATATTGTACTCGGTTTGGATTGGTTGAGCAGGCACCATGCCAGTATAGATTATCGCGGGGGTAGAGTTCTTTTTAGCATGTCTGGAGAGCCAGTGTTCGATTTCACCAGGCGAGAGTCAGAGCAGAGTAGTAGAGTTTTCTGCGGAGCTTCAGTAGAGGAGCAGAGTGTGCCACATCCACTAATAGCTGAGTTTTTGGATGTGTTTTCAGAGGAGTTGCTAGGGTTACCTCCGGACAGGGATGTGGAGTTCTCTATAGACTTGATACCCAGCACAGAGCCGATATCTCAGCATGTCTATAGAGTGAACAATAGTGAGCTTGTGGCGCTGAAGAAGCAAGTGGATGAGTTGCAGGACAAAGGCTTCATCCGATCGAGTTCTTCACCATGGGGTGCGTCAGTACTCTTTGTACCGAAGAAGGATGGGTCAGTACGGATGTGTATCGACTACAGGGCACTCAACAGCCTCACAATCAAAAATAAGTACCCGCTGCCGAGGATCGATGACCTGTTCGATTAGCTGAGTGGAGCGATGGTATTTTCCAAGATTGATCTGAGGTCAGGATATCATTAAGTGAAGATAAAGAAGGAGGATATTCCGAAGACAGCTTTCAGGACTCGGTACGACCAGTTTGAGTTCATGGTGATGTCGTTTGGGTTAACTAACGCCCCGACGGTGTTCATGAACTTGATGAACAAGGTGTTCCACCAGTACTTGGACAAGTTTGTGGTGGTGTTCATCGATGATATTTTAGTGTATTTGAAGACTCCAGCGGAGCATGAGGAGCATTTGAGAGTGGTTCTGGAGACTCTCAGGAAGGGGCAGCTGTACGGCAAGCTCTCGAAGTGTGAGTTCTTTTTAGATTGAGTTGATTTCTTAGGTCATGTGGTGACCGGAGATGGGATCTCAGTCGATCCGAAGAAGATCAAAGCAGTTGAGGCGTGGACAGCACCGAGTTCGGTTACAGTGATCAGGAGCTTTCTGGGATTGGCGGGATACTACAGGAGGTTTGTTCAGAATTTCTCCCGAATTGCAGAGCCATTGACTAGGCTGACCTGAAAGGACGCAGAGTTTGCCTGGTCCGAGGAGTGTCAGATTGCTTTCGATGAGCTGAAGAAGCGACTGACGACATCCCCGATTTTAACATTGCCATCAGGATCAGACGGGTTCACTATCTACAGTGACGCCTCGGGGAAGGGTTTAGGTTGCATTTTACAGCAGCATGGGAAGATGATTGCCTATGCATCCAGGCAGTTACGTCCACATGAGAATAACTACCCTACCCATGACTTGGAGTTGGCGGCGGTTATCTTAGCTCTAAAGCTGTGGAAGCACTATCTATACGGAGAGCGTGTGGAGATCTTCATAGACTATAAGAGCTTGAAGTATGTGTTTACACAGAAAGAGCTCAATATGAGGCAACGCAGATGGTTGGAGTTGATGAAAGACTTTGATATTTTATTACAGTACCATCCAGGGAAGGCCAATGTGGTTATCGATACCTTGAGTAGGTATCCGGTAGCTATGTGCTTAACGATGGATCGTCATCTATTAGCAGATTTAGAGAGTTTGGGGATGGAGGTGATCATGCCAGGAGTTTAGATGTAGATGTGGGGCCTGTAGATTCAGTCAGACTTGATGGAGAGGATCAAGTCAGCTCAGTTCGACGATGTCACTCTGCGGTGTATCCGAGAGCAGGTTCGAGCAGGATTGGCAGATGTGTAGTTCATCATTGCGGAGGACGGCACATTGAGGCACAGTTCCAGACTGTGTGTGCCTAACGGAGAGCTTTCAGAAGCAGGTTATACAGGAGGCCCATTGCTCTCAGTACACTATGCATCTAGGTGCCAACAAGATGTATAGAGACTTGAAGGAGCATGTATGGTGGTATGGGATGAAACGGGAAGTAGTACGCTTTGTAGCCAGGTGCCTAGTCTGCCAGTAGGTTAAGGCAAAGAGACAGAGGCCAGGAGGACTATTGCAGCCATTGCCCATTCCGGAGTGGAAGTAGGAGCACATCACGATAGATTTTGTTTCGGGATTGCGGCGTACACCGGGAGGGAAAGACGTAATTTGGGTCATCGTGGACAGGTTGACCAAATCGGTCCACTTTTTGCCATTCAAAGTGGGGACGTCTACGGAGAAGCTAGCAGAGTTGTATATGCAACAGATTGTCAGGATACATGGAGTTCCGGTGAGCATTATCTCGGATCGGGATAGTCGCTTTACTTCCTATTTCTTGCAGAGTTTACAGACTAGTTTGGGTACTCAGCTCAAATTCAGTACTGCATACCACCCTCAGACGGACGGACAGTCGGAAAGGACTATTCAGACTCTCGAGGACATGCTGCGGACTTGTGTCTTAGATTTTGGAGGTTCTTGGGAGGACCATTTGTATTTGGTAGAGTTTGCATGCAATAACAGCTTCCAAGCCAGTATTGAGATGTCACCATTCGAGGCCTTGTACGGTCGTAGATGTCGTACTCCCTTGTCTTGGGATGACATTGGAGAGAGAGCTTTATTGGGACCGGAGATGGTTGTTGATGCAGCCGAGAAGGTGAAGCTCATCAGGGATCGACTTCGCGTGGCGCAGGACAGACAGCGGCATTGGGCCGACAGTCACCGAAGACCTTTGCAGTTTGAGGTATAGCTTAGACTTAGGATTAGAATTATGTTGTTTGTGTTTTGTTGATTGTGTGATTGTTTTGTTAATTGAGACCATGCTTGTGCTAGGTTGGAGATATAGTATTTTTGAGGATTTCAACGACTCGAGGCACTATTTATTTCGGTGGAGGAGGGAAGCTTAGCCCACGCTATGTCGGACCTTTTGTTATCAGCGGAAGGGTCGGCGACGTGTCATACAGACTGGACTTACCTTCTTCCTTAGCGGGAGTCCACAATGTATTCTACGTATCGCAGTTGAGACGGTATGTGGAAGATCCTAGCCATGTACTGGACCATTCTGAGATTGAGGTGGGACCTACTCTCCATTATCCAGAGCAGTCTGTAGAGATCCTGGATCAACGGGAGTAGGTGATGAGGAACTAGACAATACCATTAGTTCGCGTAGCCTGGAGGCATCACTCCCCCGGTAAGTCTACTTGGGAGAGGGAGGATGAGATACGCGAACAGTACCCTTATCTTTTACAGCCGTGAGGTATAATTTTTATCCTTCCTACTTATGCAGCTTGCCTTAATTTCGAGGACGAAATTATTTTTAAGGAGGGTAGACTTGTAGCACCCACTTTTTGGAAATAGGGGTAATTTAGTCATTTTAGTCATTTTGTGATTTTCTAGATACTATTGACTTGTGTTTAATTTAGCATTTGGTTTAACCTTAGAAAATCCATATTAGAGGCTAACCATGACATATGATGATCATTTAGCTAATTAGAAAATTATATTAGGCTTTGGTCCAATTTAGAAAGCCAATTGACCCTTTTTAGGCTATTTAATTAATTGGCCTTTTAAGCCTTTTTGTTAGTGGGCTTAAACTCAACTTAGATAGAGAAGAGGGGCCCATGAACCAACCCTAACCCTAGAAGGACTAGCATGGCCAGCCAAAATAGGAAACCCCCTCCCTATATAAACATTTGCATTGGTTTTGACACCCCTTTTACAAAACCCTAGTTTCCAGCTCTCCAAAACCCTAACTTTCTCATCCGATCTCCGTTTCACCTCAAATGAAGTGAGTTATGATCGTGGGAAGAAGGAGAACTTGCTAGAGCATTGCTAGCAAGGAGTTGGAGGCGTTCGCTCAGTGGAAACTGGTCGTCTTATTGTTCGAGGAGTCAGTTTCATTGAGATTTCAACTCTCAATAGGTAAACACCTAAACACTATAGTTTTTCCTAATTTTTCTTCATGGTAGCATGCATCTTGGTACCCTTGACCCACCCATGTAGTTTGGTAAAATTTTGTGTCTGTTTGATAGGCGTGTCGGACACGTATCGGATTAGGGTTTAAGGTGTTCGATAGAATTACCCTAAGAATTGAAAGTTATTTTTTACTCGAATCTTTTTACATATTCTGTTAGCCTTAGATATAGAGATTCCTAAACCCCAGTTTTGTGAACGATTTGACACGTATCCGTGTCCAAAATTGGACACGCACGTGCTGTACGGGGACTATACGCGTGTCCTGCTGCTGTTGTGTCCGTTCTCGCTGGACACAGCGACTCGACACATAATTTTTGGGTTGTGGGTAGGGGTAATGTCTGTCGTGATGCCCAACAAGTTTGGTTAGGTTTCGTGGAGAGTCGAGAGAGAAATCGATACGGCACGGGTTTTGTACTGTCGTGCGCGCGCCCAGTTTTGGCGTCTGATACGGGTGTCGTGTCGCTCGTACACGCATCGTAGACACGTGACAGGGTGGCTTACATATAGCCATACACGTGGAGAACACCTGTGCACGAGCACGTGGGTGTTCGTGCTCTGTGGCGTGTCCACGAACTCGTGGACTGGCCGCACGAGACACAGCCTGTGCAGGTGCGTGCACGTGTTCTGAGCCTGTGGACACGTTGTGTCCTATTCTCTGGACACGATAACACTTGGGTAGCATGGTTATACGTACATGACACTATACCAACCCTTAGTTTCAAATATCTTTAGGTTTTCGATGGTTTTGGGTCATGTTAGTATCGGGTTTTGAGTTCCAGTTCCTGTTTCAGTATAGTATTTTGTTCCATCAAGTTTTCAATGTAAATTCTGTATAAACCAGAATCTGTAGATCCTATATAACCCTACCTAGGGGATACCTACTAGTTTGCATAGTAGAGAAGGCTGTGTTCAAGTTTGGATTAGCCATAGGGTTACTCGGGTAGGTATCAAGATAGGGTATCATGAGATAGGTAATTCCTATAACCAAGTTTTTGGTTGATTTAGGATTGATTTCAGTTAATGCCAAGATCAGTTTTACTGTTAGTTAAGAGTTGGTAGATGTCAAGTCCAGTTAGTTGTCAGTTAAGAATTGGTTGTGCAGTTAAAATAGAAACTGTATTGAGAGGTAGAGATGTATGTGTGTTGTGTATTGGTATGGGGATGTTTGGTGATGGAAAATTCAGGAAGTAGGCAGGCAGTAAGCAACTGCAGCAGCAATAGCATGCTGCATAGCAGCAGTTGCTACAATAATAGTAGCAACTACAGTGGCAGTAGCAGCAAGCATGCCAAGTGCATGTGTCCAAGTGTGAGGGTGCATTGGGTTGAGTTGTGAGGATTTAGGAATTTGAGATTTCCTTGTCTAAACTAGAAAATTTACTAAGAGATATCCAAGCCTAGAGTTTTAGTAGATGTTAGTCTAAATATGGATATTAGACATAGGGTATTGTGAGTTAAGGTAGTATTATGTGAATTCCATTGGTTGTTAGGCTTATGCTCCCTTGGACCTAAGATAACACCAACTCAACACCCAAAATCAACACTAGGACTGGTAGTGACCTAAAATTTGACTTATAGGCTAGTTGACCTAACTTTGACCTAGTTTGACTAGTCTGGTTGACCAAAGTTGACCCAAGGTTGACTTTGATTTAGATTGACCCAAATCATGTAGAATTTGCATTGAAGGTTTTCCATTATGATATTTAGACTGTATTATGACATGTGGTTGTTTTAAATAGGATCTTATTACTCCAGTCCAGTCACTTTTCATCATCAGCAGTTCGGATTGCCAGACGAGTATATTCTCTGATCTTTTCATACTTCTTTGGATATGTACTCTTGTTATAGACTAGTATACTTGATGCTGACACGATGTTCACACGAATTAGTACCCTCTAGATCTTTTCATGCGATGTTATCCCCTCGGATACATCGAGTATGTCATGTTCATGTACTTTATCATGGTCATCATGTACTCCATGTATTCCTATTTGTCCATGTGCACTCATATATTATTCATGTACACTCATGACCATATGAGTTCCATGTATACAGTAGTTGTAATCCATGTGCAATAACATAACATGCTTTGATCCTTGTGTATTGGTTGGGGACGGGGAGAGTGTAGTTGGTTATGTGATCGTTATCCCAAGTAGGTATCCATGTGCATTCCATAGCTGTATACATGTACAACCCAAGCTGTTTACATAACCAATTCATGCACAGATTCACGTAGAAGGATACATTCTTTATTTATCATATTATATCTCAGCTTATATCTTCTCTCTTGTTGATTTCTCTTTACAGCGATTCATGTATAGTTTTCTATAGCTTGCTTTATATGTCCATTCCTGATATGAACTGTTGTGAGAGATATGTGCTCGTTTCGTCCTGACTAGGCATGTTGAAAATTTTACAGGTGATGATGAGGAGTACTGTCCTACTTATTATGGCATTGCCTTAGATGACACAGTCGACGTGGACCCACAGGAGGATCCCACAGTCGCTGAGGACTTGCCTATAGTCTAGCTGAGACTTAGTACTTTATTTTTATTTTCTGTTTGAGACGTTATGAGTTGTATTTGAGATTATTTCTGGTAGTTTACACCTAGACTTTTATTGTGACTCTCTTGAGATTCTTTCTTCTATTCCCATCTTAGTATTGTGATTGAGTTACGTATTATTTTACTCTCTATTCATAGCTTATTTAGACTGTGTTAGATATGGTGACTCAGGACAGCATTTTACCGCCGACACTGCGGCGTAGGCTGGACGTTCGTTATTTCTCGTACCCTTACACTGGGTGCGGGTCGTGACACTTATCTTGTCAAGAGTGCGTTACGACAGACCACCATCAAGAATTATCATGCCAATATTACTTGTCAATAGTATACCACGACGGTTCACTATTTAAGAGTTATCATGTCATGTTGTTATAACGTGTTCATGTGATCACGCCGTGATCATGGTTCAATTAAGACAAGTTATGTCCAAGATTCACAATCATCAAAATTGGGTTCACAAGTTAGCCTGAGTACAAGATGTAAGCAATTTAAAATATAAAACTATATAATAATAAAAGAACATGCAAGGGACAAGGGCGCAGAGGCCAAGGAAGCATGCGGTCGCAGGACTGCATGCGACCAAGAATACATGCGGTCAACAATTCATGCGTGCAGTTCGCAGACTCAAGTCGGTCCGCAGGACATATACAGTCAAGGGGTTCAGGCGGTCAAGGATGCATGCATGCGATCTACATGACTCATGCGGTCTGCAGGACTTATGCAGTCAAGGGTTCATACGATCAAGGATGCATGCATGCGATCCGCAGGACTCATACGGTCAAGGGGTTCATGCGGTCAAGGATACATGCATGCGGTCCGTAGGACTCATGCGGCCAAAGGGTCATACGGCCAGACTCATGCGGTCCGTGGAACCAAGGACTTGGTTGGTGGAAGGAGTAAATGAAGAAGATGAAGAAGTGAATGAGGAGAGAGAGAGAATGTCACTACCACTTTTCTAGCTTGAGGGTATTTTGGTCATTTTTGAAATTTTGGAAATTATTTGGAATTATTATTTATTATTTAGATTTATTAGAATTAATGTGATTTTTAGTAATTTTTAGTATAATTGATTTTGGGCCTATAGTTGACTTTGACTAGTGTTGACTAGGAGACTAACCTAGAGGCTAACCTAGGTCATGACTATTTGATTAGGATATGGAATCCTAGCTTGACCTAAGTTAGTGATAATAAACCCATTAGAATTAATTTGGAGAAATTAGGATTTGAATTGGTTAAGAAATGACTTGTGATTTCACAAGTCATGACTTGTGACTTAAGTCTTAATAGCCCATAGGCCCACACCATGGTACCCTAACCCTAATCTAACCCTTATGGTCGGCCATAAGGTCTCCCCCCTCTATTTAAGCTCCTAGGAATTAGGGCTAGCCTCCTTAGAATCATTTTGGCAAGTTTTAGAAAGAGGTAATTCTCCATCTTCATTAAATCCTAGAAAATCCATTTTAATTTCTTTTTTACCCAAACCAATTGCAGTAGGTTCTAAATTTACTCTACTTGCTGTTGGTAATGAGTATTTTCAGCTTGGGAGCAAATTGGAGGAGTTTGGCCATCAAGAGTAACACCTCACTTTGGAGCTTTTTGAAGGATTTGATACATATAGGTAACTTCCATTCCATACCATAGAATTCTGATTTTACTGCATATCTAGGGAGCCCTAGGCCTAACCTAACTGTAGGAATAGGAAACCCTAGAATTCGTGTCTATTTTGTGTCCTATTTGGACACGTATCAGCCCTTGTTAGCAAGTGTTTGATGAAATTCCCCAAAGGGCATTTCGTGTGATTTTTAGGAATGTAAATGAATAGAAAATTAGGTTTATGTGTCGCTTATGTGTTTCTCGTATCTGGGTGTAGTTTTAGTGTCGTGTCGAGTCCCTACGGACACGTGAACATGCTGTCGCGCGCGCGCGTGCACAGGTACTGTGCATGCCCTGCCACTCGGGGTCTGTAGCGCTGAGGACACGACACGTCGACATGTGGAATTCGACACACAGTGAGGGACAATGTCTGTCATCACGTGTGTCGAGTCTCAGCCACTCTCGTGTCGTATCGGACACGCACGAACGCGCGCACGGGGAATGCACTGTGCTAGCGGCTGTCATTTTTTAGCACTGATACGCGTGTCGTATCGCACGCACGCGTATCGTGGACACATGGCAGGGTTTCCTAGCCCTAGCCCTACGCTTGGTCGACACTTGGACACGACCACGTGGTCTGTGTCGTGTCGTATCGTGTGCACGGACACTATGAACACGTGTACGATAATTGTTCCGTTTAGCACTGTTTTCGTATTTTTATTTCGATTGGACACGTTTGTGTCCACTTGGGTGGACACAAATACATTGTGTGACATGTACACAACTAGTATATTCATTACCAACCATTAGTGTGGCATTTTAGCTCGATTTTGCTGATCAAATCACAAATACCCAAATTTCCTGATATTCTATTTAACTGTCCTATTTTTCCTATTTTTCCAGTTTTTCTCTATGAACTTTGACATCATATTTGAACCATTTTTTAATGTTAATTGCATGATTTAAAGCCCTAATGTGTACACCTAATTGTGTTCTAATTGTGTGTCAAATTTGGAATGATTTGGGACTGTTTCGGGGTTTAAATCTGGGAATGAAGTATAGGCTGAAAAACTGGGTTTGAGTTAACTGTTAAACTGAAATATGTGGTTTAGTTAATAGACTGTTGAACTGAGATTTTAGTGTCTTAATGGACTGTGTTAGATGAGTTTCAACCTGGGTATATGTGTGGACTGAACTAAAATGTGGGTGGTTCTATAACTCACTGTTTTCCAGGTTGAACAGTGCACTGATTTTCAAATGCAATGTCACTGTTTTTAGGTTCCAGATTAACATTGTTTACTCACTTAATTTTTCACTCACACACACACACTCTCTTGATACACCCATGTATCACTCACCTCTCACACTCACATGTCTATGCATCACTAACACACTTGAGTTCACTCTCTCACATACTCTCAAGTCACACTATTCACACACCTATGTATTCTCTCATGACACTCATCACAAACATGTTTCCTTCCTCATTCTTATGATACACACACACACACATACACTTGGACACATATTCATGTGCCCCCTTTTCCATACATCATGTATATATATATATATATATATATATATATATATATATATATATATATATATATATATATATATATATATATATATATGTATTAAGGTATATATGTATAGGTATCTTATATATATAATGTGTGTGCCTAAAAATATATATTAGATATTCATGTAGGTGTAGTATACATATAGTTAGCCTATATGGTATATGTGCTCCTATACTAGATTGTATAATGTGTTAATGTGTGTTTCATATTTAGACTTATAAAATTGACATGTGATATGATTTATGGTTGGCTTAGGCATGGTATAGCCTTAGCCTATGGCCTAGTCTCTTAGCCTATGGCCTATGGTTGTGTCTGCTTGACTGGTGAGCTTAGATTAGACTTGTGTGGTCTTGTTAGACTTAGAATAGCCTTGTTAGCCTAGTATAGACTAGTTTGACTTAGGTTTGACTTGGTTGACCTAGTTTGACTTCTAGGGTTGACCAAAGTTGACTTTGGCCTAGATTGACCTAGATTCATGTCGAACGCATTGTAGTGCATCTTATTACCATTCTGGACTTGTTGTGACTTGTATTGTTCTAATAGGAGCCAGACACCACTCCTCGGACAGTACATTCATCTTGGATACTCAGATAGCAGGCGAGTACATTCTCTGATCTTTTTATACTTGTCTGGACTATACTCTTGCTCTAGATTACTTTACTTGATGCTGACACGTATCTTCATGGATTAGTACTATATGGATCCTTTCCTGAGATGTTATCCCTCTACGGGCGCATCGAGTATTTCATGTTCATGTACTTTATCATGTGCATCAGGTACTTCTTGTACTCGTACTAGTTCATGTATTCACATGTTCTTATGTGCTTTCATGTGCTTTATCATGTGCCTCATGTACTACTTATTACATGAGTTCACGTATCTTAGCTGTATTCATGTGCCTATAACGTAACTTGAATGGATCCTTGTGTATTGATTGGGGCGGGGTGAGTAGAATTAGTTATGTGGACACTATCCCCAGTAGGTATTCATGTGCTTCTTAGTTGTATTCATGTGCTCCTAAGCCGTTTACATAACCATATTGTATTCTAAATCACATAGCCACTTACAGTCTTTACTATCATGTATTTACTTTCAGTTATAAATATCTCCTGTTTTACTTGTACTTTCTTTCAGCATTTTCTGTATTTTACTCTATTGTATGTTTTATACTCCTAACCTGCTATGAAATGTTTTGAGAGATATGTGCTCGTTCCCGTCCTGATTGGACCTGTTGACAATTTTACAGTGGACGAGGAGGAGGCCTGCTTAGACACTTTCTATGGGACAGCCTTAGAGGACACTTGCGATCCGGACTTCCAATCGGATCCCTTAGCAGTAGAGACTGTTGCTCTATAGTTAGTTTATCTTATTTTATAGTATTTGGAGTTGAGTTGTATATATATATTCTGGATCTGTATTACGTCTGGTTGTTGGGGAGTTTATTATAGACACTTAGCTCTCTCTATTATATTTTCTGTGGATTTGGATCTTGCATCTCTTATTATCTATCTATCTTCCTTTCATGTTCTACCTTAGATGTGGTTGAGATATATTCTGTTATGTCACCCCCATTCGGGGAGTATAACTGTTTATTACCTTTAACTGTTAGATGTTGTGACCTAGGACAGCGTTCTACCGCCGACACTGCGGCGTAGGCTGGACGTACCCACGTCTCGTGCCCTTACTCTAGGGTGCGGATCGTGACATATTTTTAGTGGTGGCCCATGCAGGTCAAGCTTGGAAATGTAGTAGTATTCGAACTAGAATATCGCTGCAGCCTGCAGTAGGAATTAGTATATTTTTTAAGGTACTCAATCACACTAGGAAAAATTCCTTATCAGATTCCGTATATCTATTTTGCTGCTTATTGTCTTCCTTAGAATTTTAAACTGTCCTCCTTTGATTTTTTGACTCATTCTCAATAATTGTTTCTTGTTTGATTTGTGTCTCCAGGATGGTTGAGACGATATTACATCGCTCCGTGACGGGAGAGGCTGGAGAGGGGTCTGCCACCTCTCGTGTCCAGCAGCCAGCTCCCAGTACCGTAGGGCCAGTGCAGCCCTCAGGAGTCAGTGTCTCTGCAGCTTTTGGAGGAGCACCTCCAGCAGCCAGAAGGCATAGCCATGTGATTCCTGAGATCCTTCCACTGCAGCAGCCTCCGCCTGCAGGGATGGTAGATGCTGCACATCTCTTCTCCTTCGTGGAGAGGATTCTGGAGTCCCACCAGCAGCAGCAGACAAGGCAGACTACCGATTTCCGTTAGGGGATCGATGAGGCACACCAGCTGGTTCGCACCACAGTCGAGATGATTACTGCTCAGGGGCCCAGCAGCAGCCCCGTCGGAGGGAGAAGGACATTCAGGACTTCCAGAAGATGCATCCTCGGGAGTTCTTCGACACAGAGGGCATTCACATTGCAGATGATTGGATAGAGCATATTGAGGAGATCTTTCGACTGGCGGAGATACCAGATCGACTCCAGATCGAGGCAGCGGGCAGCCAGATGCAGGACTTAGCCCGTGCGTGGTATCAGGCAGATCCCAGGGTGGGAGTTGAGGGCCAGACTTGGCCCCAGTTTAAGGAGCTATTTAAGGAGTAGTTCTTTCCTGATGTAGCCTTGGGAGGTATCGAGGCACAGTTCGAGGGCCTGGTTCAGGGGAACCAGACGGTAGCTGAGTATATTGGAGAGTTCTGCAGATTGGCCCAGTTTATAGATAATTTGACCGAGAAGACGAAGGCGAGGAAGTTTCGTCGGGGCTTGATTAGAGAGATTCGGTCGCTGACTAAGAGCGACCGGAACGCTACATTTGCTGAGATATTTTCTGGGGCTATGGCGGCGGAAGACGACCTAAGGCTGAAGCAGAAGAGGGGTTGTGACTTCCAGGAAGGCAGCAGCAGTCAGGGGCAGGCCAAGAGGCCTCACTTCCAGCATCACTTTCAGCAGCAGAGGCCAGCTCAGCAGTATCAGCAGCAGGATCGTACACCTTTTCAGCAGGTACAGCAGCAGCAGATACCCCGTCAGCAGCAGGTAGTCGTTTGTGCCTTCTGTAAGAAGCCGGGGCACATGATCCATGAGTGCAGAAAGAAGCTAGGCAAGTGCCTACTTTGTGGTACGGGAGATCACCAGTTGAGGGATTGCCCTGGGGCTTTCGGGCGAGGAGCTCAGGGAGGTGGAGACAAGGCTCCAGCAGGCCAGCAGAGGGGACCAGCTCTGCAGGCCCAGCAGCAGAGGTTCCAGCAGCACCAGTAGCAGGCACGAGGTAGACAGCAGGGACGAGCTTTCGCCATGGCAGCTGAGGATGCCGAAGCCATCGGAGAGCTGATAGCATGTTCGGTTCTTCTCGATTCCCTTCCAGTATTTGTACTCTTTGATTCCAGGGCTTCCCACAGCTTTGTGTCAGTATCGTATGCTATTAGACACAGTTTGGTTTCTGAACCATTGTCTAGGACCTGCAAGATCACGACCGGGGGTGGGGTCATCCTCGTGAGTGATGTTTGCAGAGGGCGGAGCGTCTTATTGGGAGGTCGAGAGTTGGGAGTGAGTTTACTCGTCATGCCATTATCGAACTACGATATAGTATTAGGTATGGACTGGCTGAGTAGACACTACGCCCGCATTGATTGCCGAGGGGGTACAGTTTTGTTCGTGGCGCCATGAGATCCAGAGTTTGAGTACACCCGGCGACAGGCAAAGCAGGACGACGGAGTCTTCTGTGGAGCTTCAGTTGAGGAGCAGGTGCCTCCGCATCCCTTGATCACATAGTTTATGGACGTATTTCCAGAGGAGTTGCCAGGGCATCCATCGGACTGGGATGTAGAGTTCTCGATAGACTTGGTTCCTGGCGCAGAACCGATTTCTCAGCATGTCTATCGAGTGAACAACAGCGAGTTTGTGGAGCTGAAGAAGCAGGTGGATGAGCTGCAGGACAAGGGGCATCCGATCTAGTTCTTTACCTTGGGGTGCACCGGTACTCTTCGTATCCAAGAAGGATGGGTCTGTACGGATGTGTATCGACTACAGGACACTTAACAACCTGACAATTAAGAATAGATACCTACTGCCGCGGTTCGATGATCTCTTTGATCAGTTGAGCGGATCTTGGGTGTTCTCCAAGATTGATTTGAGGTCAGGTTATCACCAGGTGAAGGGGAAGGATATTCCCAAGACCGCTTTCAGGACGCGGTACGGGCAGTTTGAGTTTTTGGTTATATCGTTTGGGCTAACCAATGCACCAGCAGTGTTTATGAATCTAATGAACAAGGTATTCCACCAGTACTTACACAAGTTCGTGGTGGTGTTCATTGATGATATCTTGGTATATTCCAAGACAGAGGAGGAGCACGAGAAGCATCTGCGGATAGTGCTAGAGACTCTCAGGAGGGAGCAGCTTTATGGAAAACTCTCCAAGTGTGAGTTTTCTTGGACCGGATAGACTTCTTGGGGCATGTGGTGACTGGAGATGGTATCTCAGTTGACCCCAAGAAGATTGTAGCAGTTGAGGCTTGGACAACGCCGACTTGAGTGGCAGAGATCAGGAGTTTCCTGGGAGCGGGAGGATGAGATGCGCGAGCAGTACCCTTATCTTTTTGGACCTTGAGGTATACTTTTCTATCCTTCTCAGCAGTTTAGTTTCGCCTTTAATTTCGAGGATAAAATTATTTTAAGGAGGGTAGATTTGTCACTACCACTTTTCTAGCTTGAGGGTATTTTGGTCATTTTTGAAATTTTTGAATTTATTTGCAATTATTATTTATTATTTAGATTTATTAGAATTAATGTGATTTTTAGTATAATTGATTTTGGACCTATAGTTGACTTTGACTAGTGTTGACTAGGAGACTAACCTAGAGGCTAACCTAGGTCATGACTATTTGATTAGGATATGGAACCCTAGCTTGACCTAAGTTAGTAATAATAAACCCATTAGAATTAATTTGGAGAAATTAGGATTTGAATTGGTTAAGAAATGACTTGTGATTTCACAAGTCATGACTTGTGACTTAAGTCTTAATAGCCCATAGGCCCACACCATGGTACCCAAACCCTAATCCAACCCTTATGGCCGGCCACAAGGTCTCCCCCCTCTATTTAAGCTCCTAGGAATTAGGGCTAGCCTCCTTAGAATCATTTTGGCAAGTTTTAGAAAGAGGTAATTCTCCATCTTCATTAAATCCTAAAAAATTCATTTTAATTCCTTTTTTACCCAAACCAATTGCAATAGGTTCTAAATTTACTCTACTTGCTGTTGGTAATGAGTATTTTCAGTTTGGGAGCAAATTGGAGGAGTTTGGCCATCAAGAGGAACACCTCACTTTGGAGCTTTTTGAAGGATTTGATACATATAGGTAACTTCCATTCCACACCATAGAATTCTAATTTTATTGTATATCTAAGGAGCCCTAGGCCTAACCTAACTGTACGAATAGGAAACCCTAGAATTCGTATCCATTTCGTGTCCTATTTGGACACGTATCAGCCCTTGTTAGCAAGTGTTTGATGAAATGCCCCAAAGGGCATTTTGTATGATTTTTAGGAATGTAAATGAATAAGAAATTAGGTTTATGTGTCGCTTATGTGTTTCTCGTGTCTGGGTGTAGTTTTAGTGTCGTGTCGAGTCCCCACGGACACGTGAATACGCTGTCGTGTGCGCGCGTGCACAGGCACTGTGCATGCCCTGCCACTCAGGGTCTGTAGCACCGCGGACACGACACGTCCACACGTGGGATTCGACACACAGAGAGGGGCAATGTCTGTCATCACGTGTGTCGAGTCTCAACCACTCTCGTGTCATGTCGGACACGCACGAACACGCGTATGGGGAATGTACTGTACTGGCGGCTGTCATTTTTGAGCACTGATACGCGTGTCGTATCGCACGCACGCGTATCGTGGATAAGTGGCGGATAAGTGGCAGGGTGTCCTAGCGCTAGCCCTACACTTGGTCGACGCTTGGACACGACCACGTGGTCTGTGTCGTGTCGTGTCGTATGCACGGACACTGTGAATACGTGCACGATAATTGTTCTGTTTAGCACTGTTTTCGTATTTTTATTTCGATTGGACACGTTTGTGTCCACTTGGGTGGATACAAATGCATTGTGTGACACGTACACAACTAGTATATTCATTACCAACCATTAGTGTGGCATTTTAGCTCGATTTTGTTGATCAAATCACAAATACCCAAATTTTCTGATATCCTATTTAACTGTCCTATTTTTCCTGTTTTTCTAGTTTTTCTCTATGAACTTTGACATCATATTTGAACCTTTTTCACTGTTAATTGCATGATTTAAAGCCCTAATGTGTACACCTAATTGTGTTCTAATTGTGTGTCAAATTTGGAATGATTTGGGACTGTTTCGGGGTTTAAATATGGGAATGAAGCATAGGCTGAAAAACTGGGTTTGAGTTAACTGTTAAACTGAAATATGTGGTTTAGTTAATAGACTGTTGAACTGAGATTTTAGTGTCTTAATGGGCTGTGTTAGATGAGTTTCAACCTGGGTATATGTGTGGACTGAACTGAAATGTGGGTGGTTCTATAACTCACTGTTTTCTAGGTTGAACAATGCACTGATTTTCAATTGTAATGTCACTGTTTTTAGGTTCCAGATTAACATTGTTTACTCACTGAATTTTTCACTCACACACATATCCTCTCTTGATACACCCATGTATCACTCACCTCTCGCACTCACATGTCTATGCATCACTAACACACTTGAGTTCACTCTCTCACATACTCTCAAGTCACACTATTCACACACCTATGTATTCTCTCATGACACTCATCACACACATGTTTCCTCCCTCATTCTCATGATACACACACACACATACACTTGGACACATATTCATGTGCCCCCTTTTCCATACATCATATATATATATATATATATATATATATATATATATATATATATATATATAAAAATATATATATATATATATATATATATATATATATATATATATATATATATATATATATATATGTATTGAGGTATATATGTATAGGTATCTTATATATATATAATTTGTGTGCCTAAAAATATATATTAGATATTCATGTAGGTGTAGTATACATATAGTTAGCCTATATGGTATATGTGCTCCTATACTAGATTGTATAATGTGTTAATGTGTGTTTCATATTTAGACTTATAAAATTGACATGTGATATGATTTATGGTTGGCTTAGGCATGGTATAGCCTTAGCCTATGGCCTATGGTTGTGTCTTCTTGTCTGGTGAGCTTAGATTAGACTTGTGTGGTCTTGTTAGACTTAGAATAGCCTTGTTAGCCTAGTATAGACTAGTTTGACTTAGGTTTGACTTGGTTGACCTAGTTTGACTTCTAGGGTTGACCAGAGTTGACCAAGAGTTAACTTTGGCCTAGATTGACCTAGATTCATGTAGAACGCATTGCAGTGCATCTTATTACCATTCTGGACTTGTTGTGAATTGTGTTGTTCTAATAGGATCCAGACACCACTCCTCGGACAGTACATTCATCTTGGACACTCAGATAGCAGGCGAGTACATTCTCTGATCTTTTCATACTTGTTTGGACTATACTCTTGCTCTAGATTACTTTACTTGATGCTGACACGTATCTTCACGGATTAGTACTATATGGATCCTTTCCTGAGATGTTATCCCTCTACGGGTGCATCGGGTATTTCATGTTCATGTACTTTATCATGTGCATCAGGTACTCCATGTACTCGTACTAGTTCATATATTCACATGTTCTCATGTGCTTTCATGTGCTTGATCATGTGCCTCATGTACTACTCATTACATGAGTGCACGTATCTTAGCTATATTCATGTGCCTATAACGTAACTTGAATGGATCCTTGTGTATTGATTGGGACGGGGTGAGTAGAATTGGTTATGTGGACACTATCCCCAGTAGGTATTCATGTGCTTCTTAGTTGTATTCATGTGCTCCTAAGCCGTTTACATAACCATATTGTACTCTAAATCACATAGCCACTTACAGTCTTTACTATCATGTATTTACTTTCAGTTACAAAATATCTTCTATTTTACTTGTACTTCCTTTCAGCACTTCATGTATTTTACTCTATTGCATGCTTTATACTCCTAACCTGCTATGAACTGTTTTGAGAGATATGTGCTCGTTTCCGTCCTGATTGGACCTGTTAACAATTTTACAGAGGACGAGGAGGAGGCCTGCTTAGACACTTTCTATGGGACAGCCTTAGAGGACACTTGCGATCCGGACTTCCAGTCGGATCCCTTAGCAGTAGAGACTGTTGCTCCATAGTTAGTTTATCTTATTTTATGGTATTTGGAGATAAGTTGTATATATATATATTCTGGATCTATATTACGTCTGGATGTTAGGGAGTTTATTATAGACACTTAGCTCTCTCTCTCTCTATTGTATTTCCTGTGGATTTGGATCTTGCATCTCTTATTATCTATCTATCTTCCTTTCATGTTCTACCTTAGCTGTGATTGAGATATATTCTGTTATGTCACTCCCATTCGGGGAGTATAACTGTTTATTACCTTTAACTGTTAGATGTTGTGACCTAGGACAGCGTTCTACCGCCGACACTGCGGCGTAGGCTGGACGTACCCACGTCTCGTGCCCTTACTCTAGGGTGCGGGCCGTGACAGAGAAGGAGTTGGGTTATATATCAACCCTCTCCATCTCAAACCAAGCCAAGCCAAGCCAAGCCAAACCAAACCAAACCAAAATAAACCAAGCCAAGTCATGACCAACCAAGACTAGGTTAGCAAGTCAAGTCCAACTACGGGTCACCTGACAAACGTCAGAGATCTCGTATACGCATATGAAAATACGTATAATGGGAAACGGGAGTGACAAAATGGCGCTCAAGATACTTCTGGACTTGGCGCCATCTAAGATGGTTTCCTTTTTTTTTTAGGACCTTGCACCATCTAAGATGGTGCCGAAGTTTTTTTTCATTTTTTTTTAGTCTGTGATGTGAGAAAGTTGATTTTCTCATCCATAAATAAATTTAACTCTCCATATACAATTTTATCTTTTAAACTTTTTTTTTGAAATCTTAGATATTCATTTAAATCTAATATTAGAAAAAATATCTTAGAGATACGTTTCAAAAAATAATAATCTTAAATATATTTTTCTTAAATCTTAGATATAATTTAAAATCGTAGATATTTTTTTCAAATAAAATTTAAAATATCTTTAGAAGTAAGTTCTTAGATATGTTTTCAAATCCAATATTAGAAAAAATATCTTAGACATAAGTTTAAAAATTAATTTAAATTAGAAAAAAATTGTATAAAAGATGTGATAATAATTTAAATAAAAATTAAAAACATGCTAAGAATTTAAATATCATAACTTTGAAAAGTAGATTCAAGATAATTAGATAAAATTGGTAACAATTCAAAATTATATGGAGTTAAATTTAGATTAGAATGACATAATATAAATAAAAAGATATAAAACATAAAAGATTATATTTGGTGATAAAAAATATCTTATAATTTATCAGATTAGAATATAAAAATAAAACATAAAAGATTAGAACGACAATATTTAAGTTATGTTAAAAGATAAAATTGTATTTGATGAGTTAAATTTATTTTATGGACGAGAAAATATTTATTTATGGATGAGAAAATCAACTTTCTCACATATTAAAAAAATGAAAGAAAACTTAAAATAGGCACCATCTTAGATGGCGCCAAATCCCTTTCCCTCTAAATATCTCAAACTTATACTCTTTTTGCATAAATACACCAAATTTTGTAACTCTATATAAAATTCTCATAGTGGTTAAGAGAGATGCATGCGGCCCAAGTGGTCCGGAGTTCGAGCCCCTGTAGAGACGAGTTCACCACAATTAACCATTGCATATATATATAAATATATATATATATATATATATATATATATATATATATATATATATATATATATATATATATATAGTTTAATATATATATATATATATATATATATATATATATATATATATATATATATATATATATATATATATATATATATATACACCCTTAGAAACCCCCTAAAAACTCCCTCACTCTAATCCGTAATTTAATGTTAATATTAATGTTAATATTAATATTATTGTTAATATTAACATTAAATTACTAAAATTAATATTAAACTTAACATTAACATTAATATTAACATTAACATTAATATTAAAAAAAATATTAACATTAACATTAATATTAACATTAATATTACGAATTAGAGTGAGGAAAATTTTTAGGAGGTTTTCTAGGAGGGGCTTTTGATCCGCTCCATATATATATATATATATATATATATATATATATATATTTATATATATATATATATATATATATATATATATATATATATATATATATAGCAAATGACCTCTTGGCCCAAGTGGTCGGGAGTTCGAGCCCCAGTGGAGGCGAGTTCGCCACAAGTACCCATCGTTTCAAAAAAAAAAATAAAAAAATAAATATATATATATATATATATATATATATATATATATATATATATATATATATATATATATATAATACAAGTATATGGCAGTGTTGTGCCAATATAAATAAATAATTAATTCCAAGTTGAAGTGACGGACAATGCACATGGTGGGAACCTAATGTCTGCCTATATCCTCCGTTAATCCATAGAGCATTATTGTAATCCATATCTCCTCTCGAACGTTCATAGTTGGTGAGCAAAATTTTATTTTATTCACTCTCTGCCAAAGTACTACCAGTCACAAAGTACTACCAGTCACAAGTGAATAGTGACATGGGCTTGGACCAATTTATGAGAAGTTGTGGCTAGTGACCTAAAAATTGATAAAAGTAGCTTTTGAAAACAATTTCTATGATTCAGATCTACTGTGTAAAAATAATTGTAGTGGGGGAAACTATGTATTATTGTCAGGCATTGATTGATGTATGGTCAAATCAAAATGTTTTCCTTGTAAATTCAAGGATCGTTTGATAAGACCAACGTTAAGGGCTTCAAACTGGATAGTTAGATAAGACAAGGCCCATAGCATTGAGATATTATAATTTATATATTTTTGGACTGTTAAAATATTAATATACCTTTAGACATAAAGTTTGTTTTAAGAAGTGCAAAGAGATTAACAGTCCTAAGCATAATAATGATTGCCAAATTTTTTACAGTTCTGATCTCTAATGAGTTCTTAATTTTTGAAATTCGATCAATAGCCGTCGGATTATATGTGTCTTAGTCTTTGATTTTTTTTAAGGTCCTAAACAGAAAAGGATCTAAATCGAAAAATAATGTCACATGTCATCACCATATTACAAGCAGGGCCGGCCCATGGAATTGCATTGTCCTATCCGGAACTATTTTTTGGTAGACCCTTGATTCTTATTGTAGGACGATTCTGAAGGGTCACCCCGTGACCCCGACTCTATTGGGATCATACTGAACCAGGTGGTCGCCCTCAGCAGAGGGAAGTTGTCCAAGCCAGAAGTCTTGTCTGGCTGGCCATGATTACAAGTTCATATTTGAGTTTCGATTCGAGTTTCTGTAGTCAAACTTTAGTCGAACTGACAAACAAAAATGATAGTTCCTAACAATAAGTGAAATGCCTTTAGCAGTGATCTTAGATAAAGGATTATTTCCATCACACTCCTAAAATTGAGAGGATTCGAAACCATTCAAAAAGATGACCTAATTTTTCATTCAAATGAGTAGAAACAACTGTTGTTACCAAGTAACTTGTGTTTGGTTAGCTAATTTCCATTGCATGGATTGCATACGATGGAAACTTTATTATTATTATTTTTATATTCTTATAATTACGGGACTCGAATCGTGTCGGTTGTGTCCATAGTATTTTTTACTTGAGCTACAAGCACTGGACACGGAACTTTATTGGTGTGAGGAGGATCTACATACTTGTTGATGAACCTAGACATAATCATCTTGTTGGAGAGGTCCAGGCCTGCATCAGCAGCAGAAGCAAGGAGAAACAACAGCCACATGAGCTTCCTGTACTGGAGCAGCCCGTCCCTCTGGCCGTGGTGGGGGCCCAGCCTGAAATGTGCATGCCGGCCAGGCTGGCTGGGTAGGACCAATTCCTGATTGGGTCTGTATGTGCCCACAACATCCTTGCTTATCCACAACTAAGATTTTGTCTCAAGAATTTTCCACTCTCTTTTTAATACGTATAGATTTGACAAGGTTACATCAACATTAATAACAGAGCAATGCGAATATTCGAACTTCTAACATTTAAGTTTCCTCATAACTGGTCGTCTTCATGTGACTTTGCCCGAGTAAAACGAGGAGGATATAACAATTCGACTATATAAATAAGAATAAGCAATAACTTACAATATGAATGTGATAGGTGAATTTTTCTAACATTGAAGCTATGTTTATTTTATTCTTCAGATGCATGTAATTTTTTGAATTTCGGTTTATTTAGTTTTGGTTTCAGTTTATTTAGTTTTGACTATCTTGGTTTCGGTTTTGAAATTTTTGAATTTCAGTTTATTTAGTTTTGACTATTTCAGTTCGGTTGAAACCGAACAAGCGGAACACTCACCCCTAGGCCAGTTTCGTTGAGAGAACCTAACCACACTTTGGTAGATGGTGGGGACTGCAGAACTGGCCATGGACAAACAAGAAACACTATATAGTGCAACAGGTTGTTGCTGATCTGAGAAAGTAACATGTAAGGTATCAGGATTCACTTATTTCAATCCTCAGATTTCAAATTTGGGGCCAAGTGGATGGAAAGTGGAGATTCCTTTTTTGGAGGACAGGCTCTAATTTTCAGCTGCTTGTAAGGCACTATGATAAGCTCCAAAGCAGGGCCACAAGAGAGAATGTACTGTTCAATAAAATCCTAAAAGTTAAAATTTCAAGGGGCTGTGTTATTCTCCAGAAAGACTTTTACAAACATCTGGTGTATAGCTGCTTTACAATCAAATTTCTAATATCCATGATACAGACCCACCTTAAAAACTAGTTGATGAGTAGAAATTGGTAGCATCTAGCTGCTTTTACAAGCAAATTCCTCCAGCAGTGAAGAAAATTATTTAGAGGGCAGACGGCTCCTTGGAATACAAGTGAAATCGTCGCTACTCAGGTGCTGCGGGCTTCAACAAAGACCGATGTCGTTCTCTGGGGAATGGTAAAGCATCCAGAGATGGCTACATATGATGATTCTTTCACCAGATTGTCAGCTGATCCCAACTGCAAAATCTCTCATATCATCAACTCATATTCAGAAGTTTCATACTGCAGCCTATAGAACACACAAATACCATAACATGTATATACCTGTACTGGATGCAATTGAAGCATTCTTCCCTTTAGTGCAGGAATTTGCAGTGTAACATCTTTTGGGCTTGCATTGAAGACAACAACGATATACGAGTAGCTGCAATGAATGACCATCAGCTAAGAATCCATGATGAGCGGCCAAAATTGTATCTAAAAAGTGTTGCTAACAAAAAAAAAAGAAAGTTAACACTCACACTGGATCTAGTTGTGCCAAGCCGGGACTTTCCTCGTAACCATCTTCAATACTCATCACTATAGCACCCCGGAACCAGGAAGGCCCTACATTGTGAAACCGCACCCTTTCCTAAACAATGAATTACTCAGTCAGGATGCATAAAAGTTATGCACAAGACGTTTTTGTAGAAAAATACATTTCCCCAAATGAAGTTCATACTTGGGCGCAATATGTTGAACTGGCAGTCCCATGAAAAAAAAAAATCTTCTGAGCAAAATATGATATGCATGTACGGTAAGTAGCCTAACAGACGGTCAGACACAGGAAATGCAGTTGCTATGATCAGAATTAGTTTAGGAACATGACAATCAATAAAAAAGGACCTTTCCATGATTACAATCTAAGGCGTGTGGTTGTTTATATGCCCGTTGCCAAAACCAACATTCGGCACTCTCTTGTACTCCGAACAAAGTACTTGATCATGTTTACCACAAACATATGATAGTTTCATAAGTAGCATAGAGAGCTGGATCAGCACTTGCATGCAAATGTTCAAACGATAATTTGTGCTTACTCCAAACATTACCAAACATATTTTGATCTTTTATCCTTCATTTTTTTTATAAACATAAATTTATAATCAACATTTTACTACCTACGTTACGTACCTGAATTGCATTTGCTGTCTTCAAACGGAATAGTGGTGTAGAGTATCTAATCTTTAATAAATCGAGAAAATTCTCAACAGCAGCAAGGATGAGATGTTTCTGAGGTTTGAAAGATGGATTTGCCAGTCGCGGTTTGATTCTGAAATGAGGAAGTCAATTATAACTAAAATCTGCAAATGAAAAATGGTTCGTGTACAAGAATACTTTAAATTCAAAATAAGCTAATTAACTATTAGGTTATAATATCAATTTCAAAGAGAACCAGCTCATCAAACAAATAGCCATAAATATAAATGACACTCATTTTGATAAAATGAATATTGATGCTTACAGTGGCCAGTTCTTTTCGTTCTTTTCTCTTGGAGGAAGCCCGACACCCCAATTATTTGACTCATAACTGAAGTCGAGCCTAAATCAAATGGAAACAGCACAAAACAAGTATTTTTAAGTTTTAGCATCATACATGAAGAACGGTTTTGGTTCATGTACAAAAATCATATTACTAAAATCAGGGTAACGGAATAATTGAAGGAAAAAGCGGCATTTGTGGTTGATGACATCACATTGCATATGAATTAGATGTAAAGGGGAACTGTGAAACCTAACCTGTTGAACCAATCACCAGAATTATACGAGTCACGATCAAGAGACTTAGAGCGCAATATCTCATCACCCGAATGGAAAAATGGCAGTCCCTAGAAATTGGAATACGCGATAATAAAAATTCAAAGACGATACTATTTGCTGACTGCATCAACTCAGATGAATTTTACATAGTAACATTGTAAGAAGATAACTTTTAAACTATGCAAACAGAAAATAAAATAACAGGATTGAAAGTGTAATATGTATCACCTATAAGGCTATAAGATCCGAACTAGTGTAATAAGAACGCAATAAAGACCACCTTAAACTTGTATCAAAATGATTTTCATTTTTTTTACTTAACAATTGACCTTCAGTATTATAATATGGTAAGATAGGAAGATGTTGCAATGTAATCAAGAAATATTTAATAGTACTATCAAGTCAGTGAGGCCAATTATATATATTTTTTTTCTTCCTGTCTTTAGGACATTCTTAAAATACTTGAACATAATTCTCTTAAGCATGCCATCGGATGGCACAGTTAAAAGATATGTCACAAGCATTAGAGTCAAATGACCAATTGAGCTGGCAAATATTATTGTCCTATGTTTAGCTACAGCAGAGTACTTAACATAGCTTCTTAAGTTTTCAAATGCATGTAATACATGTATCACAAAAGTTAACTCTTAAGAGTCAGATGGCAATCCATTAGTAAAATCCGTAAAAATGATCTATAATATGGTTAAGTGTTTGCTATTACTTGGAATTAGATGGATGCTGTCAACAGCTGGCATGCATTCACTCAGGATCAGTTGAACGGTCAATCTAAAACTCGACTATAATTCAACAGCACATGGATCTGGTTATTTAACTTGGGAACTTCTATTGTAGAAAGAAATTAAGCATTGAAGCAAGCATCTGAGTTATCAACCTTGTAGAGAGGTCACTAATATCGGGTTCATTTCATCAACATAACCAGCATAAACAGATGAAATATATATAACTCCTGCTTTCAGTTGTCACGTAAAAAATGTAGGTGTGCAGAAATTTGATCCCTAAGGGTCTGTTTGGATCGCAGGAGGTCTTCGAAAGTGTGAAAGTCGCACTTTCCACATGATGCAATGTCGGTCACTTTCAATGCATTTTACTTTCCAAAATATGTTTGGATACGTAAGGTTTTGTCCCCCCGCAAGTGAGGAGTTTCAATATGTTGTGTTTGGATACCACTTGAAGGTGTCAATTGGAGAAGTGGTAACCAATAAATACCCCCAAATAAAAAATTACATACAAATAATTAGTATTTAAACCTAAAAAATTGACATATAGATTAATAAAAAGTGGATGTTTGCCTACACTGTAAATTTAAACCCTTTACTCCAGTTAACCAGATTATAATTATATTAATTATGATAATTAATTATCTTTCCAAAATGTGTTGTCATTTTCCAAGAGAGAGATTTCTCCAGAGTTTTCTTAACATCTCAAAACCACTTCTCCATTTCTTCACACCCCATCTGCGCCGCCACTACATGGTGCTCGTCCCTCTCCATTCGCTGCCGCCACTACGTGGTGCTCCTCCCTCTACGACAAGATCGAATCCCCTACCTCCCTCAATGATCTCGGCGCGTGGAAGCAGGGGTGGCCGGTGATGTAAGCCGATGGCGAGTAGGACCGTGAGACGGATGGAGACGGAGCTCGGTCGTGGATGGAGCTCCACCGTCCGATCTCGTCGGATCTCGCTGCAGGAGGCGGTAGACGGATCTTGCCGGGGAACTCTGGACTGCGGCAAACCCATCATTTCTTTCCTTTTCTCTCTCTCTCTCTCCTTACTTGCAACACTCTTCCTCCCCTTTTGAGCTGCAAGTGAGATGTAGAAAATGGAGGGACAAACTCTGTTTGGTGTCATAAACCAATCAATTTCACCCCACTTACCATGTTGAACAAAACGGTGAAAGTCAGTTTTTCAGGGAGGAGTTGCTGCAGAAACAGCCATTTTCACTCCACTACTTGTAACCAACAGCCCCTAAGTGAATGAAGCTCATTAAACAACTTTCAAATAATAAACCAAGCGGTATTTAGTCAATACTATTAGACAATCAAGAAATTAGATGTCAAGACAATGTCCAACTGAAATGAAAGCTATGAGATGGATGAGCAGTCACATGATAAGAAAATCAGGAAAAAAGAGCATGCTTATGGTTTGTTAGACTTACAGGTAGCTTCAATGCTAAGGCCTGAAGGTAAGGTAAGAGAAGATTGTTTCGAATTCGCCCTATAGGCAATGGCATGCAATGGGTACCACAGCTAAGAGCAACGATGCCATCATAGGAAGGACCCCTAGGTAGACAAAAGCCTACTTGAGTCGATGCAAAAAAAAAGAGGATAGATTAGTTGGTAACCCTTAAAAGAACTGAGGGGAGAGAAGAGAATCCATCTAGCCAGTCCTAATGACAGAAGAAAAGGTATTATTTGAAGCTCATTTAGATTTCTCAAGAACCCTATATTCAGTACAGGCTCAGCATTGGCCGACAGTGTCAATTTTGGTAATTGGAGTGGAAGAATCTTTGTCACTTCATTTGGTGTGATCCAGACTCCAGAGTTTGTGAATAAGATTCATCATGACAAGCTTGACTAATTTTCAGGAAAGAGAATCTTAGAAATGTGAGAGATTTTGTATAACATACAAATACAGCAGGCTAGATAACCTGTAAGCTACATTGTCAATCTCATACAATGCATGACACAATATGAAAGGTTTTTTATACGATCGTATAGGTGTGTCGTATGGGACAAAAACTCGTGTGATACGTTTTTCTATCGTCCGATACGAATCGATACATCCGATACGATACGTCTTTTGTTTTATTTCAATTTTTACCTTTTCTATTTCAATATAAAAGATTTCTTACATATTCTCTAGAATGTTAGGTTCATTTCAGATTTGCCTTCCTCTCATTTGGAAGACTTTTAGTTTACTTTATTTGGAATCATGGAAACTGGAAAGGTCCAAAATCTTCATATAAGATCAAAGGTTAGACAGAACACCATAATACATATGATAAAGAACAAGAACTACAAATTGAGCAGAGAGAGAAACCATGGAACTACCAATGAAGGTCTATAACAATATTATATTTTTGTCTTCACCTACGTCAAGGGCCAAATTTTTAGCTACAAGGATCAGGTGAGTGTAAGGCATAAAAGCTTATATGGCTTCAAATTTCAGAAGCACTAAAACATTTGCAATTAGCTCAGAAAAATTCAGAGAGTGAACAACCATAGCAAGAGCTATTTAATTCTTTGAAGTTTATCTTAGGTATTGCTTGATGTCCTTATACTCCATAATCAGGAACCAACTCGGTTGGGATCCACTAAGGGTGAAAATTTTAGGTCTGACCCGTTTACCCAACACTTTAAACGGGTTTGGGTATGGTATAAACGGATTTGGGCTTAAACGACCCGTTTATTGGACAAGCCAGCTTTACATATTTATACTAATTGGCCTTTGTCTATTTATACCAATGGGCCTGTCCAACCTTTGACCAATTTACTACGTTCTAATAATTCTCCATCTCCTGATGTCCTATTCCCTCTCACATCTAATTGGTACAGCCGTCCCTACAAAGAAGGGGGGAAAACCTTACCCAAAAAAGCAGCAAGTGCAAGGAAGCAACCCCGATCGGCCGTGTCTTCATCCTAGGTAAAAATTCATCATATTGGACATTTCCTTTGTTATGCTTATGAGCACAGATGCTCAATGATTTTTTTCTTTGCTTCATCTTTATGAGCAGAGATGCTCAATGAGTAAATATGCTTAATCATTTTTTTTCTTGCTTGATCTTGTATGAGCAGAGATGCACAATCAGTAAATATGCTGAATGACTTCTCTTGCTTGATCTTTATGAGCATAGATGCACAATGCTCAGAGGAACATTCTCACTCTGTTCCATTGGCTCATATCTTGATTCTTTTGCTCCATTGAGCATAATTGAGTACAAATTTTTATTCAAATGACTTTTTCACCAAAAAATTTCAACATAGAGCTACTGATTCTTTGAGCAAATCTGCTCAATATAACAAAGAATTAGAATTTCTTTTCCGCTTAATTTAACTCTGTATTTTCGTCAGCATAACCTATTAAACGGTCAAAGGGGTCAGGTCGGGTTCGGATCTGACCTAAACAGTTCACACATAACCGGGGGTCGGGTTTGGGTTGAGCATTAACATGTTGACCTGAATCTAACCCGACCCTTGCCACACCTAGGATCCACTCAGATAATGCAGGAATGTGTATATTACTTCTCGAAGTATATTTCTTGCATATGCATTTGTAATTCGGACAGCAAGATGTGAATAATCACAAACTATAGAGGCCAATGTATTTCTTGGTTGAATTCCCAATTGGTATACCAGTAAAGTAGAAAAGTAATAGACATCTTGCTACAGAACATTATTTAAGTAGTAGCCATTTATCAATCTACATTGTCATATGTTGCCCAATAATTGCCAAAACACAACCGCAACCGAAAAGCAAAAGACATGACTCTAGTACAACATATCATTATGTAGCATGCCTTTGGTTTATTACATGATTAGTTAGACATTGAAAAATTGTGAAATTGTAACTGGATGACAAAACATGAACATCAAAAAAGCATAAACAGAACCTGTGAAAGTGCCACGATACTTGTCGCCAGATGACTTATTCTACATCTGTCATCTACTGAAATCTCCTCTGAAGTCTGCATGTGAAAAGCCAAACTACATAGTCATTAAAGTAGATATTATCTCACAGTTAACCTAGTGAATTTAAGACATACATGATAACCAACATAGATGTGTGTCAGTGGGCGGTCTATGTGCATATGGTGACAGTGTAGGTGTAAGGATTGTAATTCATAACTACATTATCGTCATCATACAGCCTTCTCCCAACAGAATGAGGTTAACATGGAGCATGAGAAAGTTTCAAAAAATAAAAAGATGATAATAATAACAATTGGCGTTTTATGGAGGCTGCCAACCTGATGTCTGTGGTGATGAGAAATTACTTAGCCTACAAGGTTACGGACAAGAGAGGGCCTTACCTAAAATCTAGAAGGCTAGTCAACGGGGGTAGCAGTCTATCCTTACAGTTGAAGTTCAAGCTCATGCAAACAAGGAGCACCCTCCAAGCTCCCCTAGAATAGAATCCTATCTAGACAAAAAGGTAAAATTGTTAGGTTGCAATTGCAATTCTTTCGGATCTGGTCTTCCCACATGGGGCCACTTATTACAGTATCTACAATGATATAACTGTTGGCCAATTGGCTAAATGGTCACACCTGATTTTGATAATCAACGATAAACTTAAGTCGATACACAAAATATACGAACTGCTACTAATGTTACAGGTTGCTGAAATCAATATCAAAAGAACGTACTACCTCTACATCCTGCATCTACAATGAACATTGCATCGTCATCCAGACAAGATTATTGGAATCCAGATCGAGTCATTTTATTTTCTTCTGTATTTTATTTTTATTGAGTCTAGGAAATATAAATGTAAGATCGTTCGGGACAATACTGGCTTAGGTTTTCTCAGTCCACAAATCCAAAAAGCCTACCCAATCCCACAGTTCCACATATCCATATAGCCAAAAATCCTATGCAATTTGGACCCCAAAATTTTATTCTGCCTAAAGAGAATTCGGCCAGAACTCTGACCGAGTTCGGCCGAGTTCGGCCAAGAAATTTTCGAAATTATGTTCCCTCCAAATCTGCAGGCAACGTTCGTTTGCGAGATCTTAGCATCCGAACTTAGTCCAAACTCTGTCCGAGTTCGGTCAGGAAAAACACTATAAATAAAGAAGGATTTTCACATTTCTAATCACTCATTCACTCTTCTCTCTATATCTTTCTAAGTGTTTTTTCATCGATCTGAAACTTTCATATCTCGCCTATACCACTCTTAGCCAAAGCCAATAACATTCTGTTCGATTTAGAGTCCTTGGTTTACAGAGTTGTAAAGAGGTCGCAAGTTAGAAAACTTTTAAGTTTTCGTACTCAAGTTTGTTGAAGTCGGTCGTGCGCTCGTCACCAAGCACGGTGCTGTGAAGTCGGTCATGTACTTGTCGCCAAGCACGGTGTTGTAAAGAGATGGCAAGCTCTCATTTAGCTTGCAAATAGTGGATTAACAGCGGGCAAGAGTACTCGCGACTGGATTAGTCCTCTCAGAGGAAAACCAGTATATATCGCGGTGTTCACTGAGTTTGATCTTCTATCCCTTGATTACTGCATTTAATTTACTGTCTCTTATATCTGCCATAGCTCATAATCTGTTAATTTTAAGTGGTAATTATTTCAGCTGCACACGCACACACTCTATTCACCCCCCTCTAGAGGTGCTCAACGGTCCTACAACTGGTATCAGAGCAGGTTATATTCTTATATAACACTGTAGAGAGTATATATCAGCCGTGAAATCAATATTCAACGGTGAAGGACAATCCACAAATAGATCCCCACTATTTGATAGAACAAACTACACATATTGGAAAACACGGATGAATTTCTTTCTAAAGTCTCTTGACTTTGATCTATAGTAGTTGACGGTTATAAAAAACCGGCACCTATAGTGATTTTGGGTGTACTTGTAGACAAGCCACACGACAAATACACAGACGAAGAAAAGACAAAGGCTAGTCTAGATGCACGAGCCATCAATGCACTATTTTGTACAATTGACAAAACAGAGTTTAATCGTGTTTCTACCTGTACTACGTCTCATGAGATTTGGAGACTTATTGAGGTAACTCGTGAAGGTACCTCTTAAATTAAGGAATCCAAAATTAGCAGACTAATACAGGAATATGAATCATTTAAGATGAAACCCGACGAGTTAATTACACAGATGTTTACTCGTTTCCTAGATATTACTAATCCATTGCAATCTCTTGGTAAGGATTACAGTAACCATGAAAGATCAGAAAGGTACTACGGACTCTAACCAAGAAGAACCCAAAGGCAACTGCGATCATTGAAGGAAACGATCTCACCACAATGACTCTGGAGACACTTATGGGCAAGCTGATGACCCATGAGTTGGACTTGAGAATTTGAAGAAGCAACCCCCAAGGAAAAATCTATCGCCTTCAAAGCACAAGCCAAAAGAGTTGCATATAATGATTCTGACGAAGAGTCGTCCAGTGGTGATGAGCAAGCCCTGCTAGTAAAGAACTTCAGAAAATTCTTAAAGTTTGAGAGATCAAACCGAAAGAAGAAAGACGTCTACGATAGCAATGAAGAAGAAACTATATGCTTCGGATGCAAGAAGTCAGGACATATGAAAAAAGAATGTCCACTGTAAAAAAAACAATCCATATGATAGATCAAGATCAAGCAGGAAAGCTACAACATGTCGAAAGTATGTAAACACAAGCATCTGGCACGAAAGTGATGCCAGTGAATCAGAGGAAGAAGACAGACCATGCAGCACTGCCAATGTATGTCTTATGACATTTGATAAGGTATCTTTTAACCCTCTGTATGATGACTTTACTTTCGATGAATTAGAGACAACCTTTAGCGAATTACTTGAAGAACACAGAAATGTGTTGACAAGTACAAGCAATCTCGCAAAGAGGTTAAGGCATGCACAACCGAAATAGCAAGATTGTCTAATCTTCTTGAAGACATTAAAGAGACATCTGCTATCGGTAACACGGATGAAATAGCTAAACTCAAAGTAATGGGGCTATCCTCACCATCGAAAAGAAGAAAGAGATTGTCAAAATGCAAGAGCTTTATGACATAGAGAAGAAGAGACACTTAGTCACAGAACAAAGACTTAGTGATATGACTGCCAAATATGAAGAGTCTTGTGTGATTTCTAAAAAGTTAGAAATCAAGTTAGGCAAATAGGCCATCCATGTTACACAGCCTAAGGTTAGTCCTAATGCTAAGCATACAACTAAGAGAACTAAACCACAGAAAGCACGCAAGCAATACGTCAATCACAATTATGCTTTCACATATAAGTTTTCAAAGAAGACACAAAAGCATGTCAACACAGAAACAAAAAACACTTTTTCAAAACTTACTTGCACGTACTGTGGTACTCACGGACACATATCACAATATTGTCTAGCAAGAAAGTTTGTCGACAATCAAACACTTGTTTGGATATCTAAACTAATCAAAATGGACTTCAAGAAATAGGTACCAAAGGATTCATCTACTCGTTTTGTAGGTGGACCCTCAACCCTCTCATGCTAGAAGCAAGTGATTCTCGATAGCGGATGTTCGTGGCACATGACTAGTGATGCATCTTTGTTTGTTACGCTATCGTTGAAGAAAGATGGATACGTTTTCTTTGAAAATAACTTGAGAGGTGATATAATTGGAAATGACACTGTTGGTATGTCTCCTTACACAGTAATAAAAGACGTTTGTTTAGTTACGGAGTTGAAACATAACCTACTGAGCATAAGTCATTTGGCAGTTAATGGTTATGGTATCAACTTTGTAAAAGACAAATGTTCTATATATGAAATGTCATCTAATAATCGTGTATATGAAGGGATTAGGGAAGACAACATTTATGTTTTCTTTTTAGAAAATACTAACAATGCAGGAAGGTGCATAGTAGCAAATCAAGATGAAAGCTGGCTATGGCACATGAGGCTAGAACATGCCAATATGGACACTATCTCACGTCTATGCACCAAAAAGCTGGTAAAATGACTCCATGAAATCACATTCAAGAGAGACATGGTATGTGTTGACTGTGAAAAAAAACAAAACAACTAGGTCAAATTTTAAATCCATCAACGTTGTGGGTACTTCTAGACCCTTGCAGTTAATTCATATGGATTTATTTGGTCCTAGTAGAGTCGCTAGTCTTGGCGGTAAGCTCTACGCTTTTGTAATTGTTGATGATTTCTCTCGTTATACATGGATTTCCTTTTTATCAAATAAAAGTAATTATTTTTGAATTTCATATATTTTGTAAAAATGTACATAACGAAAAAGGCTTCATGATTACTCGAATAAGTGATCATGGTGGCGAATTCATAAATGCTGATTTCAAAAAGTTTTGTGATGATAGTGATATTACCACGAATTTTTTTATCCTAGAACTCCTCAACAGAATGGTGTTGTGGAACGGAAGAATCGTACTCTAAGCGAGATTGCTAGAGTCATGCTAAATCAGCATAATCTTCCTAAATACTTTTGGACAGAAGCTGTTAGTACAGCCTGTCATATTTTAAATAGGGTGTTAATTCGACCTATCTCGAAGAGAACACCATATGAGCTGTGGTTTGGAAGGATTCTAAATATTTCATATTTTAAAGCGTTTGATGTCGTTATTTTATCCTGAACACCAAGAATAACTTGGATAAGTTCGACTCTAAAGCAGATGAAGGAATATTTCTCGGATATGCTGCTAAGGGTAAGGGATATAGGGTTTTTAATAAAAGATCTATGATTTTTGAAGAATCTATCAACGTTACCTTTGATGAGCTCAATAATCACAGATCTAGTAACAGTGATGATAAAGATGCACAGATTAAATTCAAGTCATCTAAAGATACTGCTACCAAAGAGAGCCCTGTGGAAAGTCTAACAAAGATATTCAAACCTTGGAAATTCTTGCCAAACCATCCAGAGACGCTCGTTATAGGTGATGTATCAAAAGGTGTAAGTACACGTTCTTCTATTAAAGACATTGATATAGCAGCTAATGTAGCTTTTATATCTCAAGTGGAACCTAAGAGTGTAGCAGATACTTTTAATGATGAATTTTGGATTGATGCCATGCAAGAAAACTAAATTAATTTGAGAGAAACCAAGTTTGGGAACTTGTTCTGAACCTATTGGTCAATCGATAATTGGTACCAAATGGGTGTTCCGAAATAAACTAAGTGAGAATGGACAAGTTCTACGCAACAAAGCACGTCTAGTGGCACAAGGTTATAATCAAGAAGAGGTATTGATTATGACGAGACATATGCTCATGTTGCTAGACTAGAAGCCATCTACATATTTTGTGCATTTGCATGTTTTCACAATTTTAAACTATTTCAAATGAACGTAAAAGTGCATTTTTAAAAGAAGAAACTTTTGTAAAACAACCCTTGGTTTTGAAGATTTTTAAAATCCGACCACGTCTTCAAACTTAGGAAAGCACTCTATGAACTCAAACAAGCACCTCGTGCTTGGTATGAACGCCTAAGTGCCTTTCTACTTGAAAATGATTTTCAAAAGGAAGAGTTGATACTACTTTATTTATTAAGTCTTCAAATGATGATATTTTTTTGGTGTAAATTTATGTAGACGACATCATTTTTGGTTCTACCAACGAAAAATTTTGTCAAGAATTTGCTAAGTGTATACAGAGTGAGTTTGAGATAAGCATGATGGGAGAACTAAACTACTTCCTAGGACTCCAGATCAAACAGCACTCTCAGGGAACACTCATCAACCAAGCTAAGTATACAAGGATTTACTGAAGAAGTATGACTTCGACAACGTAAAGCCTATCGGAACTCCAATGGCTACATCAACTCGGCTTGACATTGATGAAAGTAGCAAACCAGTCGACCAGCGTAAGTATCGATGTATGATTAGTAGTTTATTATATTTAACTGCTAGTCGTCCTGATATCATGTTCAGCGTTTGCATTTGTGCTAGATATCAAGCTAATCCTAATGAATCACACTTGTGCGTCGTTAAGCGTATCTTTCGATATCTTAAGGAAACTTCTACAGTCGGCTTATGGTATCCCAAAACCATATCTTTTGACCTAATCGGCTATTCAGATGCGAATTTTGCAGGATACAAAGTAGACCGTAAAAGTACCAGCGGTACGTGTCATTTTCTAGGAAAGCTTTAGTTTCTTGGTTTAGCAAAAAAGCAAAATTATGTAGCGCTATCAACGACTGAGGCTGAGTATATCGTCGCAGGACGATGTTGTGCTCAAATTTTGTGGATGAAGCAAACCCTAGATGACTACAATCTGCACTACACGAAGATTCCCATATATTGTGATAACACTAGCACGATCAATTTGACTAAGAACCCTGTTTGTCACTCACACACGAAGCACATAGAGAAACGCCATCACTTTTTACGTGGTCACCAACACACGGATATTTGCTTAGAATTCATTGATACAGATCATCAATTAGCATATATTTTCACAAAACCTCTGGCTGAAGACCGTTTCAATTATCTACGACGTAAATTGGGCATACTTGAATTTTCAAATTCATAATGCGTTATGTTTAATAAAAATTCTCACAACTTGAAAATTTTGATGTTTATTAATTGAAGTTATTTTGGGTACAAGCCGAAAGGGCCTTTCTGTCAAAAAGACGTAAAAGTCTAAGCGACACGGTGCCAAGTGTCTTCGGACTACCGCTAGCTGGGATCTTGTCCCTACAGCTAACCCAAAGTAATAGATATTACTAAATTGAAGAATTAAGAGTTATTAAGTCTATTTATTATTCATTATGCATAAAATGAAATGGGAAAACAAGTGGCCAAACTCTGTCAGAACTCGGACCGAGTTCGGTTGGCGTCGGTTCGAATTTCCAGAACAGCACAGCCGCCCTAGCTCCCTATATAACTTCATCTTCCCCTTCGTTTTTCTTCGCACCCGAACGAAAAACTCCAAAAACCCTAGTTTGCTATTCTACTTCCCAAGCTCTAATCTTCTTTCTTCTTAAATCTAGAAGGCTCAGGAAGGTGACCTCTTCCATTTCTCCATTCTTCTTAAGGTATATCTCCATCCTTCTTCTTTTTCTTTATGGCTCCTAAAATGTACAAGAAAAGGAAAGGAGATTCCGCGGCAGGTTCATCTTCGACCTCTGAATACGAACTCGTCAACGTGTTCAGTCCTGCTCGCCCTACTGGCGAAGAGGAATATGACGACTTTATTTCCATGTTTGGAAATAGCAACTCATGGTTTGACGCTTTTCGCTATCGAAAAATTTGCCCGGGCGTTACGTCAACTTTACTATTTTTTCGGAGTACGCGTCGACTTTTGAAAACTTAAGTCTTCGAGATTTCTTTGAAACTTCTAATAATATTTATGATAACGTCGTTCGTATGTTTTACTGCAACATGCAAATAAAACCCGACGGTAGTATCTATTCTTGCGTCGGCGAAAATAACTTGAATTCAACTCGACTATATTAGTGAATATTTTCATATGCCTGATGTTGGCGAAACATTAGTTGAAATTCACAAAGTTCAATTTTCCGAAGAAGTTACTCTTGATTCCATTAAGGCTGCAATGTGTCATCCTAACCCAGTCCCTCGGAGCAGTAAGTTGTATGCAAAACACCTTAATCAAAACTTTTATGAGTTGCATCGTTTTATCTATTCTGCTTTGCTTCCTAAAAAGGGATCTATTATGAGATTACCTTTCTTGAGATGTCTGCCATGTACCACATTCACTTCGGTGTTCCTTTCTCTGTCCTCAAGACATTCATGGCTTGGATGATTGGTTCAAGGAGAGTGGGGCGCAACCTTCTGTACCCCATGCATCTAGCAGTTATCTTTAGGAGATTTGAAATCAACCTTGATTTATGTCCTATCTATGGGTCATCTTCTGAGCTGGCTAGGTCTAAAAATATCCTTTACCTCCACTTCCAACGGTGCTGCTCCTGCTGATGCTCATGCCGATCCAGACGCTCCAGCTCCTGTGATGCTATCTGATTTGTATTTCCTTTATATTCTAGTTGATGTTATCTGAGTTTTAGTTCATTTACACTGCAACTAGTTCTACTGTGTTAAGACTTGTTTATTGTGGATATTATTCTTTTTCTTTCCTTGTCTGTGTAAAATTGTTGGCTTCACATATTGCGGGGGAGCTACTAGTTCATAAACTCATTTTGCGTACATGACAAAGGGGGAGAAAAGCAATACCAAAATTTCAAATATCAACAAAAAATTCCAATCAATGAACAAGTCAGGTATATTATTTCAAGTTACATTTTTAGTTATATTTTGGTATAGACTTAAGTTTGTCAATTATCAAAATGGGAGAGATTGTTGACCCATTGGCTAAATGGTCACACCTGATTTTGATAATCAACGATAAACTTAAGTCGATACGCAAAATATACGAACTGCTACTAATGTTACAGGTTGCTGAAATCAATTCAAAAGAACGTACTACCTCTACATCCTGCATCTACAATGAACATTGCATCGTCATCCAGACAAGATTATATTGGAATCCAGATCGAGTCATTTTCTATTTTCTTATGTATTTTATTTTTATTGAGTCTAGAAAATATAAATGTAAGATCGTTCGAGATAATATTGGCTTAGTTTTCTCAGTCCACAAATCCAAAAAGCCTACCCAATCTCACAAAGTTCCACATATCCATATAGCCAAAAATCCTATGCAATTTGGACCCCAAAAATTATATTCTGCCTAGAGAGAATTCTGCCAGAACTCTGACCGAGTTCGGTCCGAGTTCGGCCAAGGAATTTTCAAAATTCCGTTCCCTCCAAATCTGCAGGCAACGTTCATTTGCGAGATCTTAGCATCCGAACTCTGCCCAAGTTCGGTCAGGAAAAACACTATAATAGAGAAGAATTTTCACATTTCTAATTACTCATTCACTCTTCTCTCTATCTCTTTATAAGTGTTTTTTCATCAATCTAAAACTTTCATATCTCGCCTATACCACTCTTAGCCAAAGCCAGTAATATTTTGTTCGATTTAGAGTCTTTGATTTACAGAGTTGTAAAGAGGTCGCAAGTTAGAAAACTTCTAAGTTTTCGTACTCAAGTTTATTGGAGTCGATCGTGCGCTCGTCACCAAGCACGGTGCTGTGAAGTCGGTCGTGTACTTGTCGCCAAGCACGGTGTTGTAAAGAGATGGCAAGCTCTCATTTAGCTTGCAAATAGTGGATTAACAGCGGGCAAGAGTACTCGCGACTGGATTAGTCCTCTTAAAGGGAAACTAGTATATATCACGTGTTCACTGAGTTTGATCTTTTATCTCTTGATTACTGCATTTAATTTACTGTCTCTTATATCTGTCATAGCTCATAATATGTTAATTTTTAAGTGGTAATTATTTTCGCTGCACACGCACACACTCTATTCACCCCCCTCTAGAGGTGCTCAACGGTCCTACAATAACCATTCATGACACAAACATAAGCTGCAACTCTGCATGCCTCTCATTGGGCTGCATATGAGCAGAGCAGCTCGCAAGCTCGAGTCGATAAAATCCCGACTCAGTTCCATTAACAAGCCGAGCTTGAATATGAAAATGAACTAGATTACCTTAATGACTTGAGCTTGAAGATAGGAAGCTTGGTTGGCGAGCTCGGGAACAAACTCAACTTGTGAAGCTCAATGAGCGCTCAGCTCGACATTTTGACTCAACTATAACTAGATCCAACTCGACAAGAGTCAACTCGTATATAATTTTCTGGATTTGGATGTGACACTGTCAAGAAATTTATTACAGATCATAACTTCTAGTCCCACATCAGTTGAAAACTAAAACGCAAATGGGAAAACTACAATAAAAAAGATGGCCAAAGCCTCTCTCGTACTTACTGTAGCTGGATTTAAATAATCATGGCCCATAAAGTCTAGGACCCCGAGCTCGAACAGCTTGTGAGCGGCTTGCAAGCCAAGCTGTTCGCGAACATGTTCCCACAAGCTCGAGCTCGGCTCAATGAGGACCGACCAAAACGAGTCGAGCATGAACATGCAAAGCTCGTCTTGATTGCAGCCCTAGCCTCTTACCGTCTCTTATGGAACTGTATTAAACTTGAACTTTCAGTTTTTAGTAAAATGAGAAGTTATTCATCAATGACCGAAGTGTAGCACAGTGGTAACTTTATGAAAATTACTAATTGAAGATTATGATTGTTCTTGAAGTCACAATGTTGTTAGTATTTGGTTCTCTGTGATCCATATGTGGGAATATCAGACATTTTCCACTTTGTTTAGTTCCATAGGGACTAACGCAGTTCCCTAAAGAAAGTAAATACTCCTTAACTACCTCAGCAGAGCTAAAAGTTCGTAAGAATGATGTTTACTTATCAGGAGAATAATGAAATAAAAGGTGATTGATTAGAAGGCATTTAAGAGAAGAATCATATTTCCCCATATTGCAAATTGAAGACTTCAAGAGGTTTTTTTTTAGATATAGTCTACTAGGGATTGCATGAAGAAAATTTACATCTTCATTCTAGTAAATAGGATACCTACATGGATCTGGTTTCTTTCTCTAAACTCTTCCTTAGACCAGAGAGGTAGAGGATTCTTTACGGTCTTTCTTATTTCCTTGTGTAAGGCTGAAACATTTTCGTCTTGCTCATAGTTTTAACTTTTAACACTAGCTTAGACATTTGAAGTTGGATTCACACAACAACACAAAGCCTTAGAGTAACCTAGTCGTAATTAACACTCTCTTACGGTCTTCTCAATTCAAGGTTGTGAACTTAAAAAAAAACATCTCAATGAGAAGGGGCTCTTGAAACAGTTAGACAAAGAATATGCTAAGACAATGAATACAAGACCTAAATAATAAAATTAGCATCAATGGAAGATCACAACATAAGTTTTGTTCCATACTGATAATCTCTTGATACACGTTGCGTAAGAAGTACGAAATTACTGAGTATTTTTACCGTATAATCTGATAATAATCTAAATAATAATTTTATCTTCACCAGAAGATCACAACCTAAGTTATAATTTCCTTCAATACTGACAATAGTTTACACATTGCATAAGCAGTACACAACCTCTATCAAGTAAAAGTTTTTTACTGTATAATCTGAATTTTATATTTATAAATGAAAGTTCTAGGACTAATCAGTCTCCAGTAAGAAATATTCAAAATATCATAGATTTCAAGCTCCATGACATTGGTATTTTGGTGCAAAGATAAAAACAGAAAAACCACATTTGTGCTGCTTATGTTTAGATCCTTATCTATGGCTCTTCTCGAACACGAAGGTCAGAATTTGGACGTGAGGCTTGCTATTGAAACCAGGACCAAATCCAAAATTACATCACACTTTTTTTCCAAATAAACCCTGTGAAGCTCGGAGTCATGGATTGGATATGAGATGAGAGTTGTTTGGTGTATATACTGATGCTTGAGTCTAATATCATGTGTACATCTGGGTTAACCATTTTGGTATGTACGCCAAGTGACGATGCACATGAGGTTCGTGTGTAGGTCATGTCTTAGCAGGCCTGTGAGCTGAGCATCGCAAATGGTACCAGAAGCACCTAGTGGTTTCAGGATTAATTGGCATGAGACTGGACCATTCGCGTAGGGGTGTAGCATCTTCGAGTGGAAGATTATGAAACCCCAACATTTAGTTCCGCATCGGATATAACATGAGAGTGTGAGTGGTTTATATGGGTGCTTGAATCTCATGTTTATATCCGGATTAATCATTTCTGCAAGTAGGCCAATTGATGATGCACATGAGACTTATGCATGGGTCATGTCCTGCTGAGCTCATGGACCGGGATGTGGCAAACCCCATAATATTAGTTTCCATTGTTTCATATATAGTTATAGAGTAAACACTATGAATGTGATGACAACAGTTGCAATTTCGCAAACTATTGTTCTTTCTCATGTCCCAGCAAACTGATTCTACCTAGCATCGCTCATTCCCATTAGTCACTTTAGTTGCCCTTCCTAAGCATCCCAATTGCATTCTTATTGACCAAATGTTGTAGAATGTAGGACATTGAGATAGCTTGCATATATGCGACCTTGTATCAGTTCTTTAATAACTCAGGATATCTAAGCAGTCCTGTTGTCATTTGGCCTCACCATTCTATGTCAGGAAAGCTCCACTAAAACTTCACCCCAGTTTGCAACTGACTGGCAATCTAACCTTGTGCTCTATGAGATGGTCCATGTTCCTGAGGCAGCCATCAGAGGAGTCCTCATTAAACAGACAAAGCTAACTGTTTGGTACACAGTTTGATATAAGGAGACGCAAGTGTACAGATGGCAAAATCAATAGAAAGGTCCATCTGACACCTTGGTTAATAATTGGTTGAATATTAACTGTCAGAGAGATAAATTATAGAAGTTAATGAAAGACTAAGAGAGCAATCAAAGAAAAAGGAATACCTTCAAACTGATTATATCGAAGAGAGTTTCATTGTCATGCGCTGATACATAATTAACCTGCAAATGAAGCATTAGTTACTCAAAACATAGTTAGGAAAGTTAACCTTTATCTCCAACAAAAGTCTATTTTATTAAGTTTGTCAAGGAAAATTGCATAATCACCCATAAGAACACAACATTTACACAAAGAAACTTTACATTTTCTCACTTTGTAATCTAGGAGATAACAAATTAAAATATGAAAAATATACATATTAACCCTATGTAAGCAGGAGCCTCGTGAAACTAGGACACCTACAATTGATCCAGAGAAGGTAACAATATACATCTAATAACCACTCTTCTATTGCCAAGACAACAGGGTACCACACATAAAAGAGAAAGACATCATCTTTGACAAATTTAATTTGCTAAAAAGGTGTGAATGCTACAAATACTCACTGTTTCTGTGGGGGACAAAGTATAACCAACAGGCATCCCATCATGAGTCAAAATTTCAGATCCTTTCATCTGCCAAAGAGACAATATTATATCATATAAGTTCAATTATATGAATATAGGAATTTGGAAATAGTGTACAAATGCAACATAATCAATGATGCCATGAGGACTACAATGCTTAGAAGCCAAACAATAAAAAAGGTTAATGACAGTTTTCATTTGACCACTGAATCATAAGGCCTAAGGGAGCGTCTGGTTCAAGATTTGGAGTCTTGGGAATGGGTTTTGAATTTCTTACCCATGTTTGGTATGTCTAGGATTGGGAATTTGGAAGGAATACGAGGGGCTCATATTCCCACTGATGTGGGAAAGCTATTCCCAAAATCCCCTCTTGGGAAAAGTTTTCCGTTTGGATATGTTTTCTGAAATTTAGTTCTAAAAGCAGTTTTATGAAAGTAAGTTATAAAGTTGTTTTCTAAGTAGAGAGATTTTGGCTTTGTGTTTGGTTACTATCATCTGAAAAATAGTTTTAAAAACAAAAAACTGAAATTTTGTTTGGTAATTTTTTTTAGAAAATAATTTTTTATCTGTGTCCACATATGTTCGTGTCCAATTGTGTCCCTCCCAAACGTGTCCAACTGTGTCCCTGTGTCCCTCCCAAACGTTGATCCGAACATCTAGAGGATCCGGACATCGTCGGCTTCCGCTGGAGTCACGTCCAGTCATGGAAGTCGACATGGCCCTTCCTCCTCGGCCGACCCAACATGACCCGCTCATCGTTGTAACCATTGAAACCACCACCATGTCCCAAAACCCTAACCCTAAGCTGTCGGTGGGAGGACGTCGACGAGTCGGTTGAGGTCTTCGACGAGGACGATGCGGTGGGAATTCGTCGACAGCCGATCGAGGTTGTCAACGAGCCGAGTAGGACTGAACCGGATGGACCTGTGGCGGTGGGTGGTTGTCAACGAGCCGACGAGGACGAGGCGGTGGGAGGTCATCGACGAGCCAGTCGAAGTTGTCAACGAACCAGTTGAGATCGTCGACGAGCCGGTCGAGGCCGTGGCTGAATTGGCTAGGCCTGGGACCACCACCACCTCCGCCTTTACCACCGCCGACCACCAACGACGCGCGGAGGGGACGTGCTCGAGCTCCGAACTCCATTCTCCTGCGGGCTAGGGGTCTCATGGAGAAGAGACAGCAGGAGCATGTCTCATGGAGAAGAGGCAGGGGAGAGAGAGAAAGAGAGATGAGAGAAACCAGGGATTGGGGAGGGGAAGGGACGTGGGCCCCTCAAACAGTGTAAACAAAGAAAAAGTTGTTTTGAAAACATCTATTTTTTACTTCCTCAAACTAGTGTTCTGAGTGTTGCTTTCTAAAAAAAATTTGGGAAATCAAATTGTGAATTGTCAGTGCCAAACATTGTTTACTCCCATTTGTTCGTTTAAACTCAAAATGCTGCGGTTAAAAGCAGAACCAAACAGGCCTTGCTTTCTTAGGAATGTTGTTTGGCTATTTTGTTAGGACAGTAATACCCTCCCTTTGCTTTCAAAATTCCAACTTATATCCCAAACATGTAAAATTTAGGTAATATTAGCATCATGAAATTAATAAAAGGGTATTTATGACAAACTAAACAAATTAAGATTCATATCTCTGTGTGAACCAAACATGAAAATGGAAATTTGAATTTTTTGGACTATATTCCCAACCTAACTAAACATGGGTATGGAAATGTTGAATTCATTTCCCATGGAAAGGAATAGAAAATGGATTCCTAGGGATACAAAAACTTCATCCAAATTAGCCCTAAATGTTTAGGAGCTAAAAAGATAAAGGATAGAAAACAACAAGGGTTCAGATTTGACAAAAAAACACATTAGGAAGTAACACTGACACGGATAACAAATGTGTATACTGTATATCTCATATGCATAAATTGAAGTATCTTATAGTAGTCACACTTGTATCTGAGCCTAATCCAACATATCTCACCTTCCAACTCACAAGATTCCACTTATTCTATTTTTTTTTAATGTGGCGAGGACCGTCGTGAATGGTTCTGATTGCAGGATTAATACTAACGATAAGTTTGCCAACCAACAACATTAGCTGGTAGAACCTCCTCATCGAGATGGGACGAGATTCCAGGTTCAAATAATGTGAGTGGTTCTAACTGAATAAATAATATTAATGAGGCCATAAGCTAGTGGTGCCCTCATGGAAGTGGGAGGAGATTCCAGATTTTTACAAAATGAGTCGTTCTAACCATTGTTCTAAAAGGCGGTCTAGGCAGCCGTCTAGGCAGCGCCTAGGCGCTTGGTGTCCGCCCGATGCCCGCCTAGGTGCCCGCCTATACATGTTTTGGGGTTTTATGGATTTTTTCTGCAACTTTCAGTAGGTTTTTTGGATTTTATTTATTTATTTTTGAACCGCCTAGATCTAGGCGGCCGCCTAGGCGGTGAGTGCCCGTCCGACTAACGCCTAGCGCTTTTCACAACCTTGTTCTAACTGTCAGATCAATATTAATCAAAATGGCTCAACCACAAAAATCCACCATATTTTTAAGTTCTCCAAATCTTGTTAATTGTTTAGAAGTTCTCCAAATTGATAAAAATTGAGTTATGAGTGCCCTTAGTTAACCAAACCCATGAAGAATTGGAAAATAAAGTTAAATCAAACAAAACAAAAATTGACACCCCCTTTACTACCCCTCCCCCTCCATGTGTGAGCGAGTGAAGGAGAGGAAGGGGCATCGAGGAGGACGAGGAATAGGGGAGGGGAGGAGGAAGAGTTAATGTGATGAGTTTATAGTGGAGGAGAAAGGAAGAGGGAAATGGAGTGGATGTTGGGGAATAGGAGTTGGTAGTCATGGGTTCAGAACGTGCAAGGAGCGGATGTTAGGGTGGGCCATGAGTTTAGAATGGGGGAGGATGAAAAAAAATGGAGTGTGTATTAAGGTGTAGGATGAGGAAGGAGAGGAGGGAGCAGTTACTCTGTTAATGGATTTAGAGCGTGGAGTAGTGAAAATGGAGGTAAGAAAGAAGGGAGGAGGAAGAGGGAGATTGGCCACTTAAATCTCATTATTTGCTTATTGCCTAAGAAATTATAAAAACTGCTAATTATTAGGATCCTTCCTTTACTTCCATAAAAGAATATAAGAAAATTCTTCTGACCTTAATGGCAGCAATTTCTAACAGCTTTGCCACTCGTTTAATTCCTAACAGGGCATTGTTTATTCCTCTAATTCTCCAGATAATGAGTTCAATCCTACTACATCTCCTCTCTCCCACCTTTCAAAACCTTTCCATCATGGTTCCAACCTAATTCTCTCACAAACACACCCTCTCCTAAGCACTGATAATCCTTACAGTTCGTGGCTCTGCTGCACTTGTTAGGCTGGTGTAAGTGATTAGCAGACATAGTTTAAACTCACAAGGAGGTTCCAAAACACGGGGTGAGGGCGCCAAGCAATGGAAAGATAACAACACGATTCCATTTTTTAAGTTAAGAGTAGCGAGTTGACGTGGTTTACAAGAAGGTGGAGTTAGTTTGGCTATTGTATTGTGTAATGTCTCGCTCCACGCAATGATATTGTATTGGTTTGTTGGCTTAAATAGCCTAGATGAATTTGGATTTGTGTGAAGAAATATTTTTGGTATCTACATGATCGGAACGGAAGGGCAATTCATCAAATGGTGAGTGACGTTGATCATTCTTTCATTTATCTTCATATCTAATAAAAGAACTTCCTTTGTTTCCTTTGCAACACCCTTACGATTGATAATATCCTAATAAGAGAGAAATGACAAGTGAAATCACTTGTATATTGTTAATGTTATTGATTTAAATACTGCATGTGTAAATTGTTGGTGACAAGTGAAATCACTTGTATATTGTTAATGTTATTGATTGAAATACTGCATGTGTAAATTGTTGGTGACAAGTGAAATCACTTGTATATTGTTAATGTTATTGATTGAAATACTGCATGTGTAAATTGTTGGTGAGCGGATACACGAGAATGAAATAGTAGACCTTTCAAGGTCTAAATTCGGTATTCTTGTATTCTGAGATTTCATAGATGAAGTGTGGTAGAAATGGTTTGATACCATTGTATGGATAGCAATGTTTTGGAAACGACGAGTCGCCAGTTGTGAGAACTCCGAAATGAGAAGATGTGTTGCGAGCATGGGGCTCGAAAATGAGAAGTATAATGGAGATCGCATTGCATTCATGTTTCAGATTCCATTACCATGCATAATATGTTTTGTAGCTAGAGGATATGCAAATGCATGGTCATGGACAACTTGTGCACAAGATTTGACTTTCTTCGAATAGTATCTGAGGCACCGAAACCGTGTCGGCCTAAAAGAAAATTATGAAAGTGCATTCTTCTCGCTAGGAGAATAGCACAGGTGCATTTTTTTAAGAGAAAAGAATGGCACAGGGCATGACTTCGGGAGAAGAAGGGCACGGATATTAGCGACCTCTAGTGACTGGCTACCTATACTGGAGGAATGTCGTAATACCATAGATAGTCCAAATGGCGTATCATCAGTTACCGTCATGTAGTTAAGAGTTGTTAGACTGCATACTAATGACAATTGTTTTGCAGACCTAATCAATTGATGCATGGACGGACTTGTGACACTTATAAATGTTATGTGATTTCTAATATTGTATTGCAGAGAGGGGAAAATATAACTCCGTCATTGTGTTCTAATTCTTGTTCTGCAGGGAAAGAAAGTTGGTTTATGGTAAAATCACTGTGGAGTGATATTTATTATTATTTTTATGACTTGTTAATCGACCCCAGAGAAAGTAGAAAGATAACCTAATATTTGTACCTATTATCGTATGATTATTGTGTTGATTTAGGCGAGTTGGGTTGACACCGCTCACCGGTACATTCCCTAATGTGTTGGCCCCCTCCTCCACCGGAGCGGAGAGCACTTGGACATTTCTGAGACATCGAAGCAATCGTTTGGAGAACTGAAGCTTTTCTTTTGAAAGATGTTACATTTTGCTATAAAGAGCATAATGTATGGACCATTGTAAATTTTTTAAAGTGGAGGGATGTCGTAATACCGTAGATAGTCCAAATGGTATATCACCAATGACCGTCATGTAGTTAGGTTGCATACTAATAACAATTGTTTTGCAGGCCTAATCAATTGATGTATGAATAGACTTGTGACAGTTATAAATGTGATTTCTAATGCTGTTTTGCAGAGAGGGAAAAAAATATAACTATCATTGTATTCTAATCCTTGTTATGCAAGAAAGAAAAGTTCATCGATGGTAAAATCAATGTGGACTGATATTTATTACTTATGTTTATTTATATTTATGACTTGTTAATCGGCCCTAGACAAAGTAGAAAGATCACCTAATATTTGTATATATTCTCACATGATTATTGTGTTGATTTAGGTGAGTCGAGTTGACACCGCTCACCAGTACATTCCCAAATGTGTTGACCCCCTCCTCCATAAGTGTGAAATGTCATTTGGACATTTCTGAGGCGTCGGAGCAATCTTTTGACGAACTAAAGCTTTTTTTAAAGATGTTACATTTGTTAAAAAAAGGCATAATATATGGAATATTGCAAATCTTGTAACCATGAATTGTACGCCAGGTGGGCATTTCAATTGGCTACTGAGAGTTGTATGTATTTCGCTGCAAAGCTTATCAATAAATAAATTATTTTCATTATACTTGTTGTGATTCAATTTGTATGTTTATTTCCGTTGCATTGTTTTGCAATCATTTATCAACTGTGCACATACATGTCTTGTACAAGTGCAATTTAGACTTCTACGACATTACGTCCAGTCGCAACTATGTTCTGCGGAACCGGGGCTTAACATATTGAATACGTTAAATGTCTTCTAAAGAAGTTGGAAAGAAGCATTTTAGATGTTTACCATCTTTGCTTAAGACAAAGGGATCATCTTACTTTACTGTCAGAACGAAATGTGCCCTTATTACTAGAGCTTTATAATCAAGGGACTTCAGGAAAATAATGAGAATTAAGGAACCGAGCGCAAAAATACATAAGTTTAAGGGACTTCTATCTTAAAAACCTTTAATTCAAATGGTGGATCACCACTTACCGCTTCTCCTCTGTGGTTTGTCAGGACGAAATCTCTCAAATTAGCTGCCAATCCAACCTGAAAACGGCAATAAGACTTGTCAAACAACATAATAAAATAAAAATGTGTTATGTTGTTAGGTCATAGAAAGATATTGGACAGCTGCAGTAAACAAACCAAAGTGCAAGAGCTAGACCATAAACACTTCTCCAAAGTAATGTCTATAATTAGCTCCTAATCATTTGTGTATGTACTTCTAATACAAGATTATATATGATAAGTTGGACATAATTAATTTGACCTTTTTTTTTCCATATAACTCAGGGCAATGGCTCCCCGGTCAATAACAAAGCAAGAATAATTGATAACAGAAATAGAATAAACATCAAATGTGCTGTTCTTCACATTCTAGCAATGATTCAACTTTCAAACTATACATGGAAACCTATGTGCGAAAAAGGGCAAGCCAACAGTGAGCAGTGTTGTAGAGATTGTAAAAAAAGAAAAATATGGGATCACATCCTACATCTTAAATTTGGTTTCACTACCTAAAAGCTGAAGTTTTTTAAGAACTTCCTGTCTCCCAGTTATACTATGCAGGAGCTTCAACCATGAAATCACTGTCAAGACTATTTTGCTTAAACTAAAGGTGGAAGTGGTCGCAAAACATTTCCCAATTTTAATATACAATAAATGTTATAAATTTGTGAAAAGGGTCTAAACCATGATAAAATAGAAAAGCTGAAGAATACATTTTGACAATCAAATAATTATAGATCGTGTTAGCAATTAAGGGGAAAAAAGCCTCAGTAGCAATCAGCTTAAACAATTAGAGAACCAAAAAATAGAAAAGGTAAGCTACTGCACAGAATATTTCTATTAACCAAAACATTCACTAACCCAAAGAAGTAAGAAAAACTTGAATTAGTTACTCATTAGCCCTAGGCCTAGGTAGCCAACCTAAGCGGCAACCTGATGCCGAAAATGGAAGGGACCAGTCTGCATAAGTCGCTCAGGACCTAGGCAACAAAGATTTTGATCAGGAGGTGCCCAGCAGGTATGCTTCAATACATTGTGTGCAGAGAAGGAAAAAATGAATACGATAATCATGACTTGGAAGCAGCCCAAGTAGGCCATAACACCATTTTAAGGTCCGAGATATTACACCCATTCTATCACAAAATGGGCTATAGGGCTCACACTAAAAACCATGTCAAGATGTTGCACTTCAGACAACTTAAAGCCTTTCCAGATCCAGTCTTGAATGCTAAAATGAAACTCCATAAAGAACACAAGGAATCATCAACTCAATAATAATGAAAGAGGAAAGTATCAAAGCCAATGGCCAATAAAATGTCACAGGACTTCAAATCAATTACTGTCTCAAAATACAATCAGAGAATAACATACACAATCAACAAAATAATAACAATAGCAACACAACAACAAAGCATTTATATCAAAATTATGGGATCGGCTATATGAATCTTTTTCTTCCATTCTATAATTAAGGATCGTGCCCTCTGTAATTATCATTGCATCATGGTGAGATCGATGCAACATGTTGCTAAAGAGAACACCCAAATTATGTACGGATTCAGCTCATAGTGATCTGAAAAAGTTTCTGGTTGTTAGCTAGTGGCTACCATACACAACCCACTCTCTAACCCAGGCTTGTGACCAACAACGAAAGTATAGACCATAAGCACAGGAAATGCAGTCATTTAATTTCAAAATAATATTCAAATATTCATTTTGACCAAAATAATGAACTATTCAAAAAAGTTGTTATGACAAGAAGATACTTTACCTTAAGTACATACAGTAAATATATAACAGATCAAACTTCAAAGTACATATAAAATACTTGAAATTTGTGAGATCCTAGAAAATTATCACTAAAAAGTAAATAAAAACAATTAATTAATTATTGCAATGATAAAATTTTCACACTAAAAATGCCGATCAATTAAACATTTAATATTCCACATAAAAAGTAGACACCCGCAGTTTTCTATGCACACGCATACATGCACAAAATTAAGAGAGACATCTATATATATGGGGTATCCATGTTTTGTGGTTGTATTAAAGTGGAAATGCATTCTACATCCAAAAGGATTATCCATCCAGTTCACAAAATACCATACTTAGAAACATCCAAAAAGAAGAAACAGTAGTTTAAGATATTAGACTTCTAATGATAGGTTGTCAATCTTGATTTTGGCTTTGGAACTCACTTATGCTTCAGGTGGTTTTATTAAACCTTTTATTGGTGTTTCTAGACGTCCTAAGATACTCATGGTGATGTTAATAACAAAACATAAATGCCAAAAGATAGAAAGAGAACAGATGCACAATGAGAGACAAACCTGTATGTGGTCCACTAATACAGAGAGCATACTATCTGTTACAAACTTGGTGCCATGATCGTATCGATTTGGCTACAAAAAGTACATGGGAAATGAATGAGTCTAATTGAACCAGTATCAAGCTATTAATTGTGTTAAAAGTTCCTATATAGTAGAAATATATTTGGGCATTCCATTTGTTATGTTAATTCAAGATAATTTATACAGATAAAATGGATATTTCTGGAAAGAAACCCTTTAAAGGAATTTCAAACTCTACTTCTGTTATCCCACACATCATAAGAACAAACATATTATGATTTCTCCTGATGACCCCACCAACTAATTTATGTACTTCCAATAGCAAGTTTATATTTTATTTCCTATTTGTTCTTTATACTCAAAGCTAGAGTGAAAAACAAAAGTACCGTTCTATTGGCTATTGTATCGTGTTCCGTAAACAGACAATTAGATCAATATCGAGATTGAGTATCACTTAGTTTCTGCTATCAGGCATAGCCACAAAACCGATATGCACAATTCGAGCAACAGATTTTAGCTTCTTCACAAAGTCTCACACTCTTTGTTTTCCTTTCTCCCTCGCAAACTAATGTGTCCCTTTCCTCATTGTTATGGCGGTGTTCAATTGAATGGTTATCCAAACTCATTATAAACTTGTATAGGCAATAGCAGCACACAGCAGAGCAGTATGCCACAATGGTTGCTAAAGGAAAAAAAAAATCCTTCTTTCACTTTAACCCTTCATGTCTATTTTGACATAGCATTGAATAAAGGAGATTGATTTCCTCGTAATAATGAATCCTTGGTTGCATTTTGAAGTAAGCCATCATATCAAAGAAAATAAAAGATAAGAATTGATGACAAAGCAAAATATAGCATTTAAAATACTATTCAAAATGCTTTGTTATACAAAACCTCCATGAATGAACAGATTATAAAATTCTTATGTAATCTTTGCTTTATCATTCACAAAGATGTAAAATGGGAGAAACATCCAGTGGAAGGCACTATAAGTCTATAAAAGAAAACATGACAGCTACCTGCAACGAAAGTCCAGTAACAAAGCCTTGTTGAAGTGGATGACCAAATGGTGAGCCGCCTAGAACAGCATCTCGTATTCGATCATTGAAACTGAGAATATAATCATTATTCAAGTACTGAAGTCATAGTGCTGTTTGCCAAACATTTGTAAGTAGGTTTGGGGTTCTTGAAAAAACAAAACACTGACATTGAAACTGAGAATATAATCATTATTCAAGTACTGAAGTCATAGTGCTGCTTGCCAAACATTTTAAGTAGATTTGGGGTTCTTGAAAAACAAACCCACTGACACTACACAAGCTTTCATTCAATTTATGCGTATGAAGTAACATATGACGAAAATATGCAGATACTTAGGCAAATTTGAAGTAGGTATGTTTCAACTATATATGTATTGAGGATGAACAATGTATATCCTGTCTGTATATAGTTTCTCAAACCTGGGACATATAAGACAAGAATTTTATTATAATGTACAATCTGCTATCCCAAACAAGAGTAAAAACTAAAAACAAAGTTTTTGTGCACAGAAATCACATTATATAAGTATCAACAGGAAGAGCATTATATTTCTTATTCATATCAGGTATACCTTGTTAATTGTCTAGGGAGACCCCTAATAATATGACAAGAGAAGGTAGGATATATAAAGTATATTGTAAACAGATGAATTATGAACCATTTAAACACAAAGAGATTCAATCAGATGCATTTTGTGTACTATTCACGATAATTATAGCTAATTCTTGATAGTACTCCATTCTATAAGAAAAAGATACTCTGGTTAATGTTGAACATGTCTGTATGAGTATCATGAAGATATTTTGGGTGCCACCATGTCCTTGGTTGCACTTTGTCAGATTTGTGGCTCCTTTCTACTTCTCTAAAGGACTTCTGGCTTAACTTGTTTGGGCTTAGCTATTTGAATCCTCATAGATGTTACAAATAGAGAGAGATGGTTGCCTTGCCAAATGGATGCCTAGGTGTAACCCCTTAAAATCTCATTTCTAAATTTTCTGGAATTTATAAAAAAAATCCTAAATGTTTCCTAATTTTAAATGATGAATTATGAATTTTCTTTGAATTTAATTGAATTATGTGACTAGAAATTCCATGGTAGTTAGTCATAGCTAAGCCATGTGACAAGAAATTCCTATAAGATTCTACATCTCCTACACTCCTCTCCATGCCCCTCTCGTCATTAATATTTACACTTAGTGCCACTCCCCACATGTTTGGGGAGCAAGTACACCTAGCCTATATTTGGACTATTCCCATACAATTCTCTACTCAAGAAAAAAAAATTATACACAAAATATTTTACGACACACGCCACCTGACCACGTCTCTGGCCAGCGGCCAGCCACCCATCCCCGGCCAGCCACCCTCCCTGACCTCCACCTACCGCCGCCACCATCACAGCACACCACCATCAACCACACAACACCACCACCGACACCACAATACCACCACCACAGCCGACTCTACTCATTCATCGCCTACTTCCACCAAGACTCAGCCACCTCTATCACGACACCACTCACCGCCACTACCAAACATCACCACCACCGACACCATCACCAACTCCACAGCCCGACTCACCACCTCCATGTCCACTCGCCGGTGATCCCCGGGCCCGTCGACCCCAATCCAAGCCGACAGACTGCCACCGGCTGAGCACCCACCGACTTTCGTCCTCGACGACAACACCTGACCAGCCGACACTCCCTAACGGACCACCCCGTGGCTCCATTGATCTGGCTCGCCGTGCTCAGCCTCGACCGAGCCCGACCGAGTCCTTAGTGGCCGCCACCACGACACCCGGCTGAGCACCGCACGACGTTGTAGCTCCCCAGCGCCACCAACAACGTCAACGAGAACCGTTTCTCTGACAGCACATCTTCATCGAGTTGTGCGCGTCGATTTCTTGTCCGATCCGATCGGTATTGATTGGTGAGTTTTCTGATTTCTCTCTGCCTCTCAATCTCTCACTCTCCTCTCGACCCTCTCTCTAATTATCTCTGTCTCTCTCTCGAGCTCACTCTCTTCCTCTCTGAACCTTCTCTCTCTTCTTTCCTTTCTCTGTTTCTTTTTTTTTCCTTTTTCTTTTGTGAATGATAAATGGGCTTGGGCTTTAGGCTCTATAAAAGAAATGTGTATTGCATATAATTATTGAGTTGGGTAAATTAGTCATGTTAGTTCATAATGGGCTATTAGCCCTACATTATTTAGATCAATAATTTAAATTGGACCATTAGCGCTACATTATTTACTTTAATAATTTTAATGGACTTTTAGCCCTACATTGTTGTTAGTAATTTAGAATGGGCTTCTAGCCCTACATTATTTGTCTAATAGTTCTAATCGGACTTTTAGCCCTATATTATTTAATCGAATCCAAAATGGACCATTAGCCCTACATGCCAATTTATATTTCATAAATTGGACCATGGTCCCTAAATTACGATTTAGTTTAGTTAATGGGCTTTGAGCCCTATATGTGCATTACAATTTTATTTTTAAATTACAAAATGGTCTAAGGCTCTACAATAATAAATATTGAGTTAAAACTCAATAAAAGAATTATTTGGATTATTTCTTGGGCTTGGGCCCACATGTCTTAATTTGGGCTTAACCTTAAAGTGGATAGTCAATTGGTCAAACTAATGGCCTAAGACTATTAGAAAATCATTTTTGTTGTAAACATTGGGCTTTGGGCCCTAAATAATCATTTTGATTAATAGTTTTGGCTTATGATAAAAGTCAGCCCATAGCCTTTAATATATTTCTAATATTTCCTATTGTCATTAATCAAATTCTCTTCTAATCAATTCATGATCATGACTAATCTAATCGTTTTATATTCTTTGCGAAATATGGACTTCTATCTTAATCATGATCTTCATACCGAAACAGCGATATTGGACGATCTTATATTTGGGCATATCTTGGAATTATTTCGCTATTGGTCTTCGACGGAATTTATGGGACGTTATGATCTTCGTTGGAATCATATTATCTTTGGAATCAATTATGGTCGTTAGCTTCTAATATTTTCCGTGTCGACACGTTCATGTTGTTCACGTCGACAATAACATTTAAAGCAAGTACTCTACACTTATGTTAACCATTTCTTAAATATTGCTATAAATGCTTGTGTAGTTAGCATAACATGTTTTTCTGACACTATTAGTATACACCTAGTACTCCATGACTATATTCCAAACTTGTGACTTTACAAATTATTTTGTGACGTGACTTGGATAATGTGAGTATTGGTTGGGCGGGAGAAATATCTTAGTAAACATATGGGCTACCCAAACTATCCCAATTGTCTTTCGTGCCTATAAGCAGACGCACATCACACGTGCGTCATGTGGTATTTACCCCCCTAGCCACCTGGATGTGAAAAACGGTATTTCAATCACTTAGATTAAATTATTTATAATACATGCCATGATTAGCTATGTTGTAGTCTTGATTAGCATGATTAGCCATTTATTTACATTGTCACTATATCTTATCTAGTTGCTTACTATTCCTTGGTTACTTGCATGTTCCTTTACTTTTGTTGTCTCATTTCATGACTATTACATGTATTCATAGTTGATATTTGGTTATGGCTAACATATGTGTAAGTGGCACTTGCTCCAATCCTGACCGGATCCGTTGACATTTTAGGCGATGTCGATAATTTTGTCCCACTCTCTTTGGACCACCCGACGAGGCCGTAGAAGTCTTGACCATGAACATTTCTGGAGACATCAAACCATCCCGGAAGGGATTTGACTTCTTAGCTTATTTTTCTAGTATTTTACTTTCCTAGTTTGATTTCCTATTAGTTGCTACCGGATTTGTTTCCGGAAAACTTTTTCAAATGTTGTAATAAATTTGTGGATCAAACTCTTGGATTCCTATATTACTCATGGTTATTTGCTATTAAAATTTTGGTTCTCTCTTTATGCTATATTTCTTTAGTTATGTGAATGAGTTAGACTATAACACTTGAAAATTGATGATGAAATTATATAGTTCATGATTCATGTTTATAAACAGCGTGCTACCGCCGATACTGCGGCGGCTGGGCGTGCACACACACTCGTGCCCTAATCATCCGGGCGCAGGTCGTGACACTAGGTACCAGCCTCAGCCATTTGGGTATGGCAAGTAACAAGCCATACTAAACACTAATGAGAATATACTGTTTCTCTTTTCTATTCTATAACTATTTCTTCATAGTTGACACACATTTCACTGTCACCTCATAGATTCAAGCATAATGAATAATACAGATCTATATTTGTACAATCTGATCCAATTAATTGTGTAAAATTTTTGTTATGATACAGAAAGTTCAATTTTCAACATGGTGGTGCAAACCTTGAATACTTTTAAAAACAAAAAGATCGTTGTATCAATCATCAAGTTGCAGACAGGGGTCAACAAGAGGGCAAATTGGATGAAACTATTGTTTTTCAAGATCAATGATTCGTGGCACTTAGTGTGCAACAAAGAACTAATGGACTTTGACCAAAGAAGATGCAAAAAATGAGACTCATAAGCAGTAAGAGATACAGATGGCAACCAGATGTCAAAGACTTCATCAAGATCAAAAGGAACTCAGCTAAGCGATCCAATCATTGAGGAACCGTCATTAGCAGACCTCCATTCCTTAATCTAAAAGTAAGCTGGAAGGGTAACACCAATTTTGTACCAATTATTGACCTTTTTTGCTATGATGCAGGACATTAATGACCGTTCTTTCCAGTCAATATATAAAGGACCCAATTAGAGTATGGCATGTGGCTTGCTTTCTAGATGATGCAAGTTCGAGTCATGAAAATAGCTTCTCCCTATTGTGGATTAGCTTGACTGCATCTTGACCCCTCTCAAGACCCTGAAGTAATGGGAGCCTCACGGAATAGGGACACACTTCTTTCTGTAAAGAACCTCATTTTTGTTATCTTTGAACTATGACATTTGTCATCATCGATCATAATTCACAATCCAATGGAACCTATTATAGTTTTCTGTTTCTGGAACCTTCTCTCAATTTCCACAAGAAAACAAAGAGTGGATACACACATTTCAAAATTCAATAAGATAATTGATTGATAAAGATATTTTTATTCACTTTCTGCTTATAGTGAAAATGTAAGAAAACCTATTGTATATCTTTTTCGCTCTAACAGTTGCCTTCTTAAAGATACTAACTATCAGAATATACACAGACACATGGTACAATAGTAAGAAATTACCTTCCAATCCCAGTACCAGAAATATTGACTTGTGATGCATTTATCCCACGCTTATTTTTTGCAACTTCACCAAAATCCCAGCCTTCCCCATATCTAAGTTAAAGCGTTTGTTAACTCACAGAGGAACTATTTATAAACCAAAAAGAGAGGTAAAAATATATCACAATAGATTAAATGTTTCTACAGATTAAACCCAAATGCTAGCCTTACATGTAGATTTTTGAACCATCTACTCCATCTTCATCCTTGGAGAGGCTATTCAAAGCAGATTTTGCCTTCACCTGAACTCAAAATATTCAAAGTTAACATGTAATTCCACAACTTTGAGAAAAGTAAGAGCTAAATATTATCAAGCTAAGCAATATATGCATCGTTAGCAAGACTCGTACCCAGGACTTCTATATAAGACAAGATGGATCAAGTACTCTTTTTTGGTACATCAGAAATTAATATCAAGTATCCTTTGCGCATAAATTAACACTGCCGTATCACTCGGACTTACTTTGTGCACTTCTGTAAATATACAGATAATAAACAAGAATATTAATTCGCCATAAAGGTTAGGATTTGTGATCCAGGAACTTTTATGGCAGGTTTTGTAATCCAGGAACACACGTTTCGAAACGTCAGCATAAAATAACATGGAAATCCACGTTTTGAGTCTTCCCTACAAGCTGACAGGGGATCTATTTACCTGGATTTACAGTCAATCTTTTCAACTCCCAGCCCCCTTTGCTCGTCGATATTGCCTCCCGCCTATCCACCGTTTCGACATCATCTTCCGTGGAGATCGAAGAGATTGTGTTGCCGACAGGGAGAAGAGGGAAGGAAAATGTTGAAGGAAAAGAGGAAGTGGGTGGTTGCCATGGGTGTGATGGAGAAGGAAAATGGAGAGAGAAAAGTGGCCTATTATTGCTTTCTAGCCTATATGGCCCGGCCTCATTCACACATCTAATATAGGGAAGAAGAAGGTGTATTCAATTAGTTCTTTTCATTAAAAGTTTAAAAGACAATAACTTGATACTTCTTTTTGGAAAGATACTATTCTTAGATTGTTTGCAACTTATGAATCGTGTATTAGTTTTGAACTTTCCTAATGATGATATATTACAGTCCTTAATGAACTTTGAATCTTAAATATAGTTATATATTTATTACTTATTTGTACCTCAAAAATGTGTCATGTTCCGGATATCATATGAATAAGTGCTCCAAAAAAGCCTGCCCCCAACATACCGCTTAGCGGGACCCCGTGTATCAAGTTCCATTTTTTCGTTCTGCGTTTCAGAGCATTCCATGACCTTGGTTTGGTATTGAGGAATAAAATAAGTAGAAAAATGAGAATACAATGGAAATATTACAAAATCTACTCTATAGGGAGAAAATAGTTTTCACTCATCACTATTTTATGATTCATGGATGGACACCTGTTGTGCAGACATGGTAATTTTTTGTATGGTGAAGTGTCCTACATACTATAGGCTATAACCTAGGACGTTTGTCACTTTTTCGATGTGTTAACTAGCACTTTTATGCAGACATCGATGGTGAGTCAGGGGATGTCCTAATAATGAAATAAAGTTCAGGAGGTAACCTGCAATTTACTCCATGATTTATTTCACCATTTTATAAATCAATAAAACCCCAAGGATTCATGCAAGTTGGAAGGAAATGACCTTTCTCTCGGAATAGTAAGAACTAAACAGTCATCTTGCCCAACATTTCATGGCAGGTGACAGAGAAGACAGTTGCTAACAAACTGAATATATATATATATATTTATTTTTTTTGGAAAAAGGGTAAATTTTATTCCACTATCATCGCAATAGGTTACAACATAGAGATACAGTCCCAACTCAGGGGGACATTACTAGTACATCCGACTCAATGTTTTGAAGGATGCCCACTGGTGTAGTGGACAGCCCCTCATAAATGCGCCGGTTCCTCTCATTCCAGACATGCCAAACAGAAGCAGCAAGTCTCAATCTGGCACATCTGGCCCAGCTCTGCTCCTGGCCCATGCAATCACCAATCCACTTAAGGATTTCTCTGAAGTCCCGCTCCCTTCCAACCCCTCCCAAGTGTCTCCGGCTCTGCTCCGCCCAGATGCTCCATGCCACGTGGCACTGAAAGAACAGATGCCCAATGGATTCATTCTCTGTCTCACACAAAACACACTTAGGGTCAGGGACGGGACCCCGAACCGAAGTAGTCGGTCCCTAGTGAGTAACCGGCCCAGCACCAGTTTATAAGCAGACAGTTGCATCTTCCTGGCAAGCCCCTTCCCCCAGACAAAGTCGTACTCCTCAATATCATCGAAGTGGGGGCGAACAAGGTCGTAGCAGCTGCTAAATCTGAACTCCCCCGCACCCTCCGAGCGGCCGGGAGGGGCCCAAACCCAGACATCAGACAGTGCCGTAGGAGTGATCTGCACCTGTCTGATCTCCTCACCTAACTGAGCAGTGAAACGATACTCCTCTGGCCTCCAGACCCCACCACTGATGATGTGCCTACAAGTCAGACCTCTGTACGCCACACCGTCCCTCTGGGGACCCAGAATCTCCAGAAGAGACTGACCTGAAATCCACGGATCGAGCCAAAGGTCCGTCTCCCCTCCCTCCCTCATCTTCCTCCGAATAGCCGTCCGAAGTACAGGACGGTTCCTCAGGATATGCTTGAAAGACACAGAGAAGTTGTTGTCAATTTCACATACCCAGAAGTTCCTGCCCCGGAGATACCGACTAGTCATCCAGGCCGACCAGAGAGAATCGTCCTGAAGGAACCTCCATGCCAGCTTGATCCCCGCCGCCTCCCTGACAGATACAAGGGATCGCAGACCCACACCCCCCTCCTTCCTGGGCCGACAGAGCTGCTCCCAAGAGATGGCATGAATCCCCCCATGCCAAATGAACTTGGCACATATGCCCTCAATCTTTCTGATAGTAGCCAAAGGAACCATAATAGATTGGAGCCAGAACAAAGCAATAGCAGAAATGACCGATCAAACCAGTTCAATACGCCCTCCAAAAGATAGGCCAGCCGCCTGCCAGCCCTCTACCCTCCTCTGTGCAAAGTCCACCAGACTCTGACATTCTCGGTCCTTCGCGTAGTTGACGGAAAGGGGCACCCCCAGATATTTCACCGGGAGGTCCCCCTTTTCCACCCCAAGCTCCAGGGCCCGCTCCTCCTTCAAAGTGCAAGAGTTGCTGAAGTAAACTTTGCTCTTGTCCCTATTTAACCGAAGGCCCGATAGCTGACCGAACTCTTCCATCACTGACGCAAGCTCCCTCATCCCTCGCATGGAAGGCCTCAACAAAACCAATAGGTCATCCGCATATATGAGATGTGAGACCACCGGAGAGACCCTGCTGTATATCGGTACAATCCTCTCCCGATGCACCGCAATGTCCATCAAACAGGTGAAATACTCCATCACGAGGGTGAATAGGTAGGGGAAAAGCGGGTCCCCCTGCCGAAGCCCCATGCTGCTGCCGAAGAACCCGTATGGAATACACTGAATGAGGACCGAGAAAGTAGGAGAGGTGATGCACTCTCTGACTCTGTCCACCCATGTCTCGGAGAATCCCATCGCACCCATCAAATGACAGAGGAAGTCTCTGTTGACGGTGTCGTAGGCTTTCCTCAGGTCGAGCTTCACACAGGCCTTCATCCCTCCAGGCTTGTGGAACTCCCGAATCAGCTCATGAGCCAGCAGGCTATGCTCCGCAATAGACCGCCCCTTGATGAATGCCGCCTGATTCCGAGAAACCAGGCCCTGCATAGCATCCTCCATCCTCCTGCACATAAGATGAGTAATTATTTTATACAAATAATTACAGCAAGCAATCGGTCGAAAGTCAGCAAGAGAAGTCGCCCCCTCCTTCTTGGGCACTAGCGTCAGGAAGGTGTGGTTCAGCTCCTTCAGGAGCTTGCCCGTATCAAAGAACTCCTGAACAGCCGCAAGGACCTGGACCTTGAGGATACCCCAATGACGCTTGTAGAAGCCACTGGAGAAACCATCCGGCCCAGGAGACTTGGAAGCATCAGCCTGCATCACAATCGCCTCCACCTCCGCCATCCGGATAGGAGCCATAAGAAGACTATTGCCATACTCCGTAATCAACGTCTTCGTAGTCAGCTGCGGGAATACCGAAGGATAGTCCGTCTGATGATAGAGCTCAGAATAGAACCGGACAGCCTCCTCCTGGATAGCAACCTGGTCGGTCACAAGACGCCCGTCCCTGCCAATCAGTCTCAGAATACGGTTCCGGTGCTGGCGAGCCCGGATGACATCATAGAAGAATCTGGTGCAGCGATCCCCATCCTTGAGCCAGGAGCATTTGGCCCGTTGGGCCGCACTAATCTCCTGCTGGAGCCGCAAGGTGTTGACCTCTGCAGCCAACTTCTTCTCTCTAGCCGCCATCTCCCCACTCATCATGTCGCCCTGAAGATCTGACTGCAGGTCTCTCAACTCCGCCTCCTTCTCCTGTAAGGAAGTCCGGGGGAGAGCCCTCACCCAGTCTCTGATGGCGCGTTTGGTCTTCTTCAGCCTGTGAACCATACAAAATTGGGCAGTGCCGACCGCCTCCTGGCAAAGACCTCCCGCCACAGTCTCCTCATATCCAGCCGATAGGAACCAACTGTTGTCATACCGGAACGGACGGGCTCTCCATCTGGGACTCTCCACGAAGCGCACCAGGATCGGCGAGTGGTCACTGGTCCCCGCAGGGAGCCCCTCAGCCACAGAAGAGGGGAATAGGCGGAACCAATCACTGTTCCCCAAAGCACGATCGAGCTGGCATGCCACCCTGCTCACCATCGCCTTGTTGTGCCATGTCCATATGTGCCCTACCCTCTCCAGATCCCTGAGCCCGGACTGGAGCAGGCAAGACTGAAAATCTGAGAGGATCTGGTCCGGGACCGGCCTCCCCCCAGCTTCTCCCCCTGTATAGCGTAGCATTGAAGTCTCCCATAATAAGTAAGGGGAGATGACGATGCATCGCTAAGGAACTCAGCCTGATGATGTCCTGCCACAAGGTCTCCCGGCGCCTCCTGTCGTTGTGCCCGTAGACAGCACCAAGTAAGAATCGGAACCCACCCTTGTTGGTGAAGGAGATAGCCACCAGCTGGTCAGACATGAAAACCTCCTCTCCCTCCCAACTAGCTCCATTCCATCTAACCCAGATCCTCGCCATATCACAGAGACCAAGGTTGTGGAGCTGGACCCAGTCCGTAGGAGTTCTACGGGACAGAGTTTTCGCCCCCCTGATCTTAGTCTCTAGTAAGATCGAGATTTCACACTTTTTCTTCCTCAGCACCTCACTAATCTCCCTCCATCTCCCCAGAGAACACCCCCCCCGGACATTCCAGGCAAGGGCCGACATCTAAACCGCGGGTGGGGTCCCCTGAACATCCTCTGAAGGGGCACCCGGAGAGAGTGCAACCTCCATATCTCTGGTATCCTCATCTCTATCCCCCTGAAGAAGAAGGGGCAGAGCAGGGGCCGCAGCCCCTTGTGGGTCCCCCTGTGGGGGAGGCTGAGCTAGGACCGCCACCCATTTAGGATTGACCTTCCACACTCTCTCCGTCCCACCCTGTCCGCTGTCCTCACTATGCGACTCCGTAGCCTGGCGCTTCCGACTGTAAACCTGAAGAGCTAGCGTGTCTTTATCTCCATTTCGCCTGTCCTCCTGTCCCATACTCCTGGTGGTCATGGTCCTCGTCCCCATATACTCAACCATCGCTCCAGCAAGAACCTCCGTCGGAGATCCCTCATATTTCCCAGAGATGGGGGAAGGGTCTGCCTCCATCTCATCCTCCATCAAGCCCACCTGGTCAACTACTGGGGAGTCATCTGCACCACCTGCCTCCTGCACTACCTCCTCCGTCACCACCTCAGAAGCTCCTCCACGCCTACAAGCACTCGGGAGATGCCCAAAGCAGACACACGCCGGACATCTGGGGGGAACCTACTCATACTCCACCTTCTGCATAAGGAACTGGCCAGAAGGGGTCCTGTACTTCAACTGCTCAGGCAGGTCCAACCTGGCATCAATCTCCACAAATACCCGAGCATACATCAATCTAGACCTGAAGGCGGTGGCATCATCCGCCTTAATCGGCTTGCCAATGAGGCTGGCAAGTCTCATAAGAAGTGGGACACTCCAGAAGCGTACCGGGAACTCAGGAAACCGAACCCACACAGGCACCGCATTGAGCACCTCCTTCTCACACCTCAAGTCGGGAGACCATTGCTTCAGAATAATGAGGCGGCCGTCAAACGTCCATGGCCCTCCCTGGAGTATCCGAGTCACATCTTCTGCCAACCCAAATTTAACGAAGTAGAAGCCGTTTTCCTTGGAGAAGAACTCCATGCTACCCTTCGGCCGCCAGACTCTGTCCGCATATCCTCGGATCTGCCCGTAGAAGGGCTTGCTCCCCAACACATATAGCACTAAAGTATTCTCCCAGAATGCCGTCACCTTCGCCACTTCGTCGGCCGGGAAGTCGGCGCAGAGCTCACCCCCAATCGCCATAGGTGCAACATACTCCATCAATGCCGGAGTCTTGGCGACCCCCACCTTGCATGCATCTGTCCAGGATACAGGCCGCGGGCCCGGACTCCGAGGTGGAATCGTCGGGGTTGGCCGGGCACTCATGTTCGCAGCAGTCCCTCTTCCCCCGATAACTGGGACAGCCGTCCCCGCTGACCCCTTCGCACGAGGCCGCCACGCAATCCTGGCTTGTCCCTCCCGTTCCCCCAAGTGAGCCTGACCCACCGTTGGACCCGTTCTCCTGGCTATCCCCGCCCTCCTGTCCGATCCCTGCGTATAAGCTGAGCCTCTCCTAGCCTCAGGGATCTGCGATCGTTGCCCTCCTCCTCGCCTTACCCTCCGATTCTGGACCGTAGTCCAAGCCCCCTCCTCATCCTCCAATCCAGACGATGTCCTTTGGGCGGTGAACACCATCGAGGAGCCCCCGGGGTCCACCGCCGTCGAACACCCAACCGAACCCGTGCTCAGATGAGAAGCCGCCGTCCGCAGCCCTCCCCGGCCACCCCCCCCCCCCCCCCCCGCCTGGGGAGGGTCGCCGGCAGCCGCCTGCCCCCGGGGGAGGGTCGCCGGACCTCCCCGGTCGGCCCTCTGGGCTCCTGCTCCCGCGCGCGGGCGAGCAGCAGCTGCTGCGCACGTCTCCGGCGGCCGGCCGCCGCCGACCACCTCCCGCCGGTCGCCACCGACCGCCACCGCCACCCCCTTGCCTATCCCCCGGTCCGGGGGGCGGTTGGCCGCCTCCACACCACGATTTGGCGATGCCCTAGCAGAGCTAGGGTTTCCGGGTTCTCCCGCAGCCGCCATTTTATATATATATATATATATATATATATATATATATATATATATAATTCATTATCGTGACAGGCATATTTCAGTATCTGGCATTAATATTAAGTAGCAGACCAGCATATTATATCATCAATGAACGTAGGCTTACAATGGCCTAGAAGACAGGATACGTACCATGGTACGCTTCATTATGTGTCCCATAAGATCAAAGCGGAAGCCATCTACCTGATATGGAACAATCATCAATGCAACAATGACTAAAGATAAAATAGAGATGATACTTATCAATTTAACATGATATCATTTTGTCAGCTACTACAATATAAGATGATAATTCATAAATTACAAAATCAAATCTCAGCATAATATAAGATGTCACAGAAAAAACACGAGTCAAGTTTTATATCAGAAGTCAAAAAGTGTGTTTAACAAAGATGTTAACTCATGAATTATAATTAAGAAATACATATAAATCAAAACTAACATGGAAAATTTAGCTGATCAAAAAAGCTCTCAAACATCAGAAACAGAACAGAATTAATAATATTAAATAAAAAACAGAAAATACATAAAAGGTTTCCTAGCATATGCAGACATACATAGGTTCAAATACTCATGGTATATGAAAGAATTCAATGAAATAATTGGAAGAGTAAAATAATGCAAAATCACATTAACAGAAATACACAGAAAAATCCACAATTTTGTAGGCAGTAGAGTCCCTTGTATAACAACTATAAAAATACAAGAAAATCATAAAAATTACTCATGTCAAGTACAAAATTCTATATCATTATAGATACTTGGCTCAGTAAGGTCCGTGGCAAGGGAGTTTCCGGTTTGAGTTCCTTTGAAATAGACTGTGAGTTGCGAGTCCACATGATGAGAAATGATAAGTTATGAGCCAATGAGGATAAAAGTGGTTGCAATTCCCACATGGGAAACCACTTGGCTATCTACTAAAGACCCAGCCTCTTTCCTTAATATGTTATGGACCTTTTAAATTTTTTATTTCATTATTTAATCAATTGGAAAAAGATTGATACCTATCACAGATAGAACAACTAACAATTTAGTGCAGCATTTCACTATTGAGGAATGTGTGTATCAAGTTCCCTCTGATAAGCTACCATGTCTAAGATATAAGTGTGATTCCTATAGGAAGTATTATTATCTTCAACCTTCATGTAAGATCACTTTCACTCTAGGAGTATTCTGGACGGTTGCTCTCTGCTTGCCCAGTCATAAACTGTGTACAAGATTTCCAACCCGTCAAATTGCTATCGGTGCTTTATTGCAAACCTCTTTCATCCATACTTGCCTTGTCAAGAATTAGGCATAAACATGGTTGATAACATTGTGATAGC
>JANAVB010024997.1:9147485-9149985 GCA_029216955.1 Iris pallida | reverse complement strand
ATAATATATCTAAAATAATAATTTCTAGAAATTAAATTATGAATTTTCATGATTTTAGATATCAAAATTTATATGACAATTGGTTGCACAACAACGGACACAACAAACTACGGAGATCAATGGATTTCTAGGTCCATAATTTCACACGATGAATATGGTTGAACAAATACATGAAAACTCACAAATATCAATAAAGAGCATTATGGATGATAGAGAGGTATGTTATGATCATTACCAATATTTTGTTTTGTTGGGAACGCGGTGTGACCCGAACTAGAGTTGTCCCATGAGGTACGATATTGAATTGGGCCCATATTCCTTAAAAGAGAATTCTCATGTAAGGCCTGAACCAATCCCAATTATCTACACCACATGATCCCACCTCCTAACCGATGTGGGACAAAATTATCAACTCCATTGTTACCCCCATTTGAGGTGCTCAACCGAAAACGAGATACAATCCAACAATCTCCACCTTAGCTCATTTCTGCTGACCGAGCAACCTAGCATACCCGCTACCATTTGTTCGTTCCCGCCAAACGAACACCTTTAGTACACTCCGGCTACCTTTTCTCGTTCCCTCTAACCGAACAACCTTATCACACTTCGGCTACCTTTGCTCGTTCCCGCCAACCGAGCACCTAGGAGACCCAATATATTGTCATCTTGATCCGTTCGACCACAGAACCAAGCCTGACACATTCATCTACACCACAATTATGTACCATCCATAAAGCCTTGCTCCACCTTGGGCTCATCAAAACCCACCTTTGAAGCCAATTCTTGTAGTTAATACTCCTACTCCACCTTGAGAAGAGCCTGTATAATCCGATTATATACATGAACGTTCAGCACCATCTGTTTCGAACCAATTAGAACCGTCCAAACTAGTCCCATAACTATAGGCTCTGATAACTTGTTGGGAACAAGGTGGACCCGAACCGGAGTTTTGGCCATGAGGTGCGATATTGAATTGGACCATATGCCTTAAAATAGAATTCGTATGTAAGGCCTGAACCAATCCTAATTGTCTACACTACATGATCCCACCTCCTAATCGATGTGGGACCAACTCCATTGTCACCCCCCATTTGAGCGCTCAACCGAAAATAAGATACAATCAAAATGTTTGTGGTCGAAGGGCTTCGTAAGTTATGAAAACTCGTACGCAACAAAATAGGTTCAGCCTGGACACATATTCGTGCAACGGACGCCACGGACAAAACCGTGTAGAATCACGTAGAAGGCCAATTGGAGATCTAAGTTGACACGTAGGACTAAAATCTAGTTTTGGTTTCGCAAAAAATGCACAAATAAAGTAGAAAACACAGCGTCAAAGTGAACAAACATGGGTTATCATTTTCATTATGGCGGAAATAACCTTCATGTTCGGCCCTTAAATGACCAACGATTAGATAAGATCCTCTGAGGCTTGATAGGGTTGAGATGGGTCTTTAGGGTCGTCATAAAAGTGGTGGCATGACAAACAGAGGTCTGGATGGGAGATTTGGATGCTAGGGTTTATTTGGTGTTGTCGGGTTTGTATAGGATGGGTGGTTGGGTTTGGCCTCTTAGTGGGGAAAAGTGGTCGGCCGTATATGATCATATTTATAAGGATTTAATGTTGGGTTGTTAGGATTTGGGTAGAGAAGGTTTTAGGAAAGTTTGGTGGTCAAACCTTCAAGATATTCAAAAAAGTACACCCTAATAGATAAATGAGTTTTCTAATTGGAAATAAAATCTTTGGTTGTGTTTAATCCAATATAGCTGTATAAAATCACATAAAATATATCTAAATTAATCCTAATAGGTTATGGCAACTAGTATATGCTCCACCAAGGCTATTTGGATAGTTTTGGGCCGGTATGATTCATGAACTGAAATAGGCTCTGAAAGTCTAATAGTTGGGTCTTGTGTGACATTTGAAAATAAATAGCAAATAAAAAGTCAATTGAATGGGACACTATTGGCATGTGTGTAGTTGCTCAAATAGGTCAAAACCATATATTGGTGAAACATTGGATCGAAATTGAATCTCAAATGGAATTGGAAAGTACATTAAATTTTATAGTAAATGCTAAATGGCCATTTTGACCCTAAAGTTGTGCAAGAAAAAATTAGTACAAGAAAACATGTTTGAGTAGGACATGATATGCCCAAATGAAGGTGGACTCGTTTAGAACACAAATATAAATTTATTTCGAAGAATTGGCTAATATTACACTTCAAAATCAAAGCTACGACAAAGCATATATAGTCAAAATTAAAAATAAAATATAGTTTAATACATAAAAATTCAAAAATCAGAGGGTTATAATCTATTACCGTATAGAATTTCATCCTCGAAATTAGACATAAAATAATATAATAATCCATAATAATACTAAAATAATCAATGGCAATGATACTAGCCACGACAATGTTGGCCTCGGAACTTTTGCTAAGTTTCTTCTTGACACCTGAACACGTGTAATTGATACTGGTTTGATCCGTACTTCAG
>JANAVB010024997.1:8950883-9133953 GCA_029216955.1 Iris pallida | reverse complement strand
ATATATATATAGATATAGTATATATATAGATCTATATAATATATATATATATATATATATATATATATTTATATTTTAAAGCAGGAAATATATTGAAGGAAAGCCAGACAGGGACTGGGACAAGGCCCACAAGCTGGACCGTCCCGCCAAGCCAAAACAGAAGGAACACGAAAAAAGAAAAAAGAAAAAAAGGGTGGCACGTGGCAAACCACGTGGGGAAGACAAAATTCAAAAATCAAAAAAGAGGGGGGGTCCACGCGTCAGATTGGTACGGAGCCCGAGGGGCCTGAGCCACGCGCGGGGCCCGAGGAGGGGGACGCAAAACCGAAGGGGCAGGGTGGGCACTGCCCGAGGGGGCTCGGCGCCAAAGCGGTGGCTCGGACGAGACAAGAGGGACCGGGCGGGCGCCGGCGGGGAACCTCGCGCGGAACGGCGAGGAGGAGGCACTGCGGCGGTGGGCGGTTCCTAGCGACAGGAACACTGCGAAGAGGGTCACCGAGCACGCCGCGGCGACGGCGAAGGGTGGATCCCCAGCGGCGGGGAGCCAGAGGCGGTGGGGCTAACCACGGAGCGCGAGCACGGCCAGAGGCGGAGGGGGGAAGCCGGAGGAGGAAGAGGAGGCTCGAACTCACCGAGGAGGGAGCCAGCGCCGAGGGCCGACCTCGGAGGAGGGAGCAGGGGGGTCGCGATCCGCTGGGGAGCATAGGGAGGAGGGGAGGGCTGCGACCAGAGACTCCGCCGGGGGGGACGACCGCCTGGAAAGGGCCGCGAAGCCGGAGAAGGAGGAAGGGACCCCCTCGAGCCGAAGGGGGAGGGGGGACACCGGCGAGGGGATCAGAGGGGCGCCGCCGCACGGGGAGGAGGGAGAAGAGGGGGGCACCTGCTCACCCGGGAAGCCGAGACGGCAAGCCACCTCGGAAGGAGGCGACGAGAGCGCTAGGGGTAGCGGCTCGCTCCCAGAGCGCGCAGGACCGCCTCCACCCGGGGATGGGCGGGGACCCAGACCCACCCCGAGTAGGCCGGGTGCTGCCAGAAAGTGTCGGGGGGGAGGAGCTCAGCCGCGACGGAGGGAAGCTATATATATATACTATATATAATTATATATATATTATGTATATATATATATATATGTATATATATATTATATGTATTATATATATATATATTCTTAAGTTATATATGTTAGTATGTTGTTAGATGTTGGTTAGTAGAGGGTTAGATATGTTAGAGTTTGTTATATGTAGTGTAAGTTATATTTGTTAGTATGAGTGTTAGTTAGATAGTAGAGGTTGTTATTTGTTAGATATTTGATATTGTTAGATAGTTTGAGTTTAGACATCTAGTAGTTAGATATTGATATGTTAGTAGGTTATGTTAGTTCTAGATATTGATATGTTATCAAGTTAGTCTTTATAGGTTATGTTAGATTAGTTAAGATGTTATGTTAGACATTAAATAGTTAGTTAATTAGATTTGATGGGTATCTTGGTATCTCATGATACCAAGTTAGATCTTAAGGTAATATGAATCTTTACCTTCAAGGTAAATGATTAGTTTACCTTATGACCAAGGGTGGTATCAAGATACCAAGGTAAGGTATCAAGATATTAAGGTATGGTATAGGTTTACCCAAGTTAAGGTATTAGATTCCAACCAGGTATTGGTATTGGGATGCCAATATGACCAAGTTTGATATGGTATCCTAGTGTTAGTGGGTTAGTGTCGAAGTGTTTGAGTTTGAGTAGGTGATGTTAGATTGTGGAAGGGTTATATAGATAGGTATAAATATATAATATTTTGGTTATATAGATAGAGATATATTTTTGGGTTATATAATATCTATATATATTATGAGAGTATATAGATATAGGTTATGGTTCATAGTGAGGATATGTATACTAGATATATGATCTATATGTATGTGTTATGGTACTATGGGTAAGGATATATATATATATATATATATATATATATATATATATATATATATAATATATATATATATTATATATATATATATATATATATTAATATATCTAGGTATCATAGATGTTGACCACTAATCTAAGTTTGACCAAAAACCATAGAAGCTTGACCTGACTCCTATTTGACCCAAGGTGGACCAGAGTTGACAGTTGACCAAAAGACTTTAAGTCAATCTTTGACCCAGATTAACCTAGTTTGACTTGGTTTGACTTCCTGTGACCTAGTGTGACTCAGTTTGATCTAGTTTGACTTGATGTGACCTAGTTTGACTTAGTGGGCTGAGATGACCTAGATTGCATATTATACATGAGAAAATCATGCTTAACTCTGTTTAAACCTCATTAACTTATAATATCTATCTCTAGGTATGTGAGATCACTCTGAGCATCGACCTTACTTGACAGCTCAGGACAGCAGGCGAGTACATTCTCTGAAAGTAGTTCTTGTCTTGATTCTTCTGTATCCGATTCAGTTATAGTGTTTTACTTGATTCTCGACACGATGATTCACGGACTAGTATATACCAGATTCCTATCTGAGATGTCTTTCCTGAATTTTCTTGGGATACTGGTACTTGCTCGATCTTGTTCTTGTACTTGTATTGACACCGATTCCTGAGGAGGAGTAGCTACCTCCTTAGGAAATCTCGTGCCATGACGTGCTATGTCCGGATCTGTATACTATTCGGAGATGGGGAGTTATTATAGGTTATGTGATCAATACCCCTACTTGCATTCCTGTTACTACTTGTATCATAGCTATACCCTCGCCTCACGTAGCGTAAAGCCTGACATGTGCTACTACTTGTCTTATAGCTTTCCATTCTGGCTGGCCCGAGGTCCTGTACTCGTAGCCGGTCAAATGGAAGAGCCTGATCTTGTCCCAAACCAATCACATAATGCTATAATACTCGAGCCATATTTTATATTTATTATTACATCAGATATATTCCGCTCAGTTCCACTTTCCTACATGATACACCCTGACATGATTTTCTGCTTATATATCCAGTTATATTTCCATCTTGCTATGTTCATCTTATATTCCATTATGATTGTCTCTTACAGTATTTGTCAATACTATAGAACTGTTGTTGGCAGTTTGTACTTGCTCATTTTCCGGACAGGATAACCGTTGATGTTTACAGAGGATATATTGGCTGATTGCTCTACCTTTTACAGGTATGGCCAGGATAGAAATTTTGATGAGATGTTACCCTTGGTGCCAGTAGAGGATTTACCTCCTGCTTAGACTGTTAGATAGGTTTGACTGGACTGTGAGCCAGCTAGTTTATCAGACTTATATTATATTTGTGTATTGAGACGTGTTATGTTTTCGACTCTCTACTTTGTTGTGATTTTGCTTCTATTTCTGTACTTCTAATTCCATCATATTTATATGATATTCATGCCTATCTTTCCTAGATGTCTTGTGATTGAGTTGAGATTATATACCTCCGTACGGAGATGACAGGTACATTTATATTGTGTCTAGATGCTATACTTTCTAGTAGACCTATACAGCGTTCTACCGCCGATTCTGCGACGTAGGTTGGACGTACCCATGTACTCGTGCCCCTACTCAGGGTACGGGTCGTGACACTCCCCAAACCCAAACCTTAATCCCTCCTTCACCGACACCAACACCACCATCACCACCACCGCTCCCCCACCGCCCTCGCTTCGGAGCCCCTGTGCCCGCTGCCGCTGCCCCACAACTGCTCCTCCTCCCGCTGCTGCGCCCACTGCCGCTGCCCCCCGTTGCTGCTCCTCCCACAACGACCCCCACGCCCGTTGCCCACCGCCGCTGCTCCTCCTTTTGCTGCCCCCGCCCGCTGTCGCATCCGCTGCTGCAAAAACAAACCAACATAAGGCTTGTTGGCAGAGTTAAGCTGGGCAATACACACCTATATTACGTCGATGATTAAGAGTCGTATGTGGGATCAGAATGGTTTCGGACAAGGATGAGTTGGACACGATTCATGTGATGTTGGATAGTTAACGATAGATGTATTATCGGACGATGATATCGTCAATGCGATATAGATAGACCGTGATTGAATTTTAAGGAATGGATTAAACTGCGATTCAAAGCGTATCGATTGTGATTCTAAATTAGTTTTGAGCATTTGTTGAGTGACTTCATCCCTGAGTGGTGTATGGACTAGCCTCGAGTATGTTCGAACGATCGAGGATCGGGATACCAATGAGTCTATCAATAAGCGATGGGATAATACAAAGCCTTAGATTGAATGTTATAGAGTTAGTGTAACCTTGGTGTTTAACATGAGATTGGTTCTAACGAATAAGAAAATAACGCGTAACGGATTGGGATTGCGTCGACTATGAAATACTGAAGGATAGAGTAGGTAGACATAATCAAGAAAAGTTAGGGTGTGACGAATGGATGACTTAGTTGAGGAATCGATATGGATCGTATATAAAAATCTTAGCACGAAACAGAGTGGAATTGAGTTTCATATTGAATTAGTAACGGTAGCGTGATTGGAAGATAGTGTGCATGGAAGTTTGGATTTGAAGATACGAAAATGACTCTAAAGATTTTAGATAAAATTGCTTGATGACTTGAGTTAGTATGGAATGATGTGATTGAAGAAATTATGTTGCACGATGACTAAGATAGACGATAACAAATACGATTTTGCGTTTGAACGAATTAAGCATGTAACCAATTCGGTAGCTAGTTATAGATAATTTGATCTTGGATGTAGAGGAGCAGATTGTATATCCAGTTGGAATGATAGCATTAGTTGTACGACTCAGAGTTTGTTTCAAAAGGAAGATTTTTAGGTTATGTATATCATTGATGGTACTGAGGTGTATCAAAGATCGATATGCGATAACTCGGGGGACTCTGATTCGATGAATGATGATTGTGTCGAGTGTTATTGTTTGTATGGATTCTATAATTTTAGAAATTAGTGGACCACTTGATTGTATCGAACATTTGGAAGATTTGATTTGGTGAACTTGAAGTGTACGTAAATAGATGATAGTCGGACTATGCAAAACAAAAATGTTAACAGATTTGATAATCAGTGATATGAGGATTGTTACGAATCAGAGAGTTGATAGTAAACAATCGTGTGATGTCACGATGAGATAGATGCAAGAATCGATAATTTATAGGAGTAGAATTTGAGGTAGGTTATAATCGACGAATTTATGTTTGAGGCTTTACGACTTGGATCGATGGTAATGATTTTTGATGTTGTAGTCGAGGTATACGAGTTTGAATTGGTGGATTATAGTATATAGTTTTGAAGACTCGGAAAAAGAGGATGGTTTGGATTGATGTTGTCAATCTTGGTGTGTCGAGGATTTTAGTTGGAATGAGTTTAATCTAGGAATGTCTTTATTGAATAGACTCGGATCCCTTGAAACGAATGTTGCATACGCGAGTAGGATAATCTATGCTCGGTGTTTAGAAATCAGAGTGATTGTATTCAAAAAGATTGTGATCATGAGCGATTGTAATCTTGGCCTTGTGTCTGTATAATTCTGCTGCAATATTAATAAAGATGATTTCATTTTTATATATCATGTGTTATTCAACTTTTCTGCTGGGGACTTCTGTGCGACAACCCAGCACTAAGCTGCGTAATCGGCCATTATAGTATTCACCTTGCACGAGTGCAACTTAGGCTCACGCGTTATCAAGCCCATGCGAGGACGATCGGTTCTGCAGAACTGGGGTGTAACATGGTTTAAACTGAATAAACCGAATGCTCACCCCTACATTACATCCAAATTATTTTTTCCAACCAAACACCTGGATTAGAGAGTCAATATAATGTCGATTGCATTACGTTGTCCAATCCTATAAACCAAACTTGCACTTGCATCCTGATCATCGTCAGATAGTCAACATAGTAAAGAATAAACCCTCCATCGCCACTGTTTCCAGATAAAAATAAAATTGTACTCGAAAGATCCCATTGAGGATCCAAGTTGTACTATGTTCGTTTGTTATATATAAAAGTTTCTTTTTAATACTTTTTAATGGCAAACAAGTTGGCGACTCTGCTGGAAACGACTTTCTTCTCTAACAAGAAGGTAGTGTCATAATCTGATGACACCAAACTGGTATCCTCCCAGAAGACACTGGTGGTGTGCTTCGATTAGCAAGCATACGAGGAGTTCATCTATGAAGGCAGTGTGAGTCCTTCAAAGCGGCTGCCGAAGTCGAAGAAGACTCGCCAAGTCTGGGTGCCCAAGGGCGATGCGCCGAGCACCAAAACCAAAAGAACTGTATCGGCACAACCACTCCTTCTTGTTGACATCATCAGCAAAGAAACTAATGTTGCTGGGGCAGCACATCAGCCAAGGAAGTACAATGTTGACTGCAACTCCCAACCCACTTCATCTCAATCGAAGAGGATGCGCCGGAAGAACAAGGGAGCGACCACAAATCGTACGCATAGGCTCTGCTGTGCAGGAAAAGCACTTTGTCTTTGACAGAATCACTTGCCATCAAGGCAAAAAAAAAGTTGAATACTGAGTACTATGAGCCTTCGTGGGTTGGTACGAAGAAATCCAAGGTAGCACGGGCCATGCGCCCTCAATGTGCTATGCCAGCAGCAAGCTAAAAACTGTTACGCCTCGAGTCAACAAATCGTTCCTCCCTGGTGCTATTATGCCGAATCGATCGTCCTCGCTAAGGCGTGATGCCGTACGAGTCTGGAATTGCACTCGTACAAGGCAAGAACGTTACGTTGATTATTATATTGAAACACCAAGTTAAAACTTCATAAATCATATCAGAATATAAGACGCAATATAGGAAGATAGAAATATGCTTTTCATTCATAGCTTAAAACGAAGTGCAAGTCGTAATTATATTGAATGCTATTGCGGCTATATTGATTGAAACAAAAGAAAATAGTCGACAAGCTGCCTGAACTAATACTTGTTGTTCCATACATTCGCCCCTTTATACATAAGCCTTCGATGAATTGGTTTCAAAATACTTCAGAATAGGAAGTGTAAGCCCCCTGATTTTTGGATTTTATTTTAATTATTTTATATGGATATTTTAAATTATTAAAGTTAATGATGACTATGTTAGTAGTTTATCGTAGCTTTAATTTTTGAAGCACAACAAATATTGTTTTCTCAAATCCAGTTCCATATTTGAATTCTAGACTCGTCTACCTTCAGTTTGATATATCATGTCCCATCCAAATTTACTTTTAAATATTCTTTTGACTTTGCGCAATTTCGGGCCAACTTAGGCCAATTTGAGCCGTTGACGTAATTTTAAGCCAACTTCCAATTTAATTTTTAGACTTGACATAGATCGAAACCGTATGACCCAATATATGGTTTTGACCCATGTTGAGTCTATAATTCATATGCCTAGGGCGCCTCCAATCGAGTTTCTATGTGCTACTTATTTGCAAATGGCACATGAGACTCATTAAATTAATTTTTCGGGTCCAATTTGACTAGTAATGCTACTCAGACCCTAACCTAGTCAACCCTACTAGTTAAAGACTAACTAGGAGTACCAAAACCAAGTATACCTATATTTAAGAGAATTTTAGAGATTTAATTTCAGCCAAATGTAATATTTCCTTATATATTTGGCTTGGTCAAACATCTAACTAAAATAGGAAACCTGTTAATAATAGTATGATTTGGAGAACCAAATCCTATCCAAATTAGATCAAACCAAAGCCCATGCACTATATACATATATATATATATATATATATATATATATATATATATATATATATATATATATATATATATATATATATACTTATCAAACCCTAACTATCCCCCTCTCTCATAACCACCCACTACTCCATAAATTTCCCCAAACCTAGCGGCCGCCACTCCAAACCCGAAACCCTAGCCGACCCCCGTTCTTCACAAAATATAATTTCTCCTCGATTTCTCCGCCAACCACCACCATTTAGACATCCCTCTCAACATCCTCTTCTACCCTAGCAACTATAGGAGCAACCTTACGACTGTTAGAGAGGTGCACGACACGCTACTTGGGCCAAAACTCCGTCGAATTGAAGTCTAAAACGTCACAGCAGGTTAGTCAAATTGTAGATGATGTTTCATCCACTTTTTCTCTTTTCTCCTCAAACCAGATCAGAGAGTTACATTTGTGTGTCTAGTCCAACCCCTGATCGCCGGATCCCCTAGTTCCAAGCGGTTTGCCCGTGGCGTTGATTCTACGACAGGGTATTCAGAACTGACAAATTCTATTTTAGGCCACTTTTTGCCTATCTAAGGTCAGTTTCTAACCTTTTAATATTTTTATTCAGAATCTAGACGTCGATACCTTTCCGATGCATATCTTAAAGTTAGGTTTTGCATCCTTTTGCTATTTTTAAAAATTTATGACATTTGTCATGTCACCGAACTCCAAAAAATTCTGTTTTTATTGTGTCCAAAAGTATCAAAACTCGATGAATCCATATTACACTTCATGTTGTGCAAGGTTTAGCATTAAAAATACTATTTTAACTAATTTTTGAGATTTTTACAGAGTTTATTAATTATATTTTATTATTATTTCAGAACTTAATTAATGTGTCGATTTGAGGAAGTCATATGTGGCATTGACATAAGATCTCTTGTGAAAGGGTTTTTCTATTGAAAATAGAATTATAGCAATATATAAGTATTTATAGATAAATTTTAGAATTTAAATATATTATTTTATTACAAATGTAAAGTATTTACGAGAGGTTTTGTTACCTATATGTATTTATATAATAGATGCAGTGTTGTAACAACGTTATGGCAACTAGGAGGCGTAGATACTCATATAATTTATATATGGTGTGTTGATATAAAATATTAAATATAGTGTATTATTATAGGTGAGCTTGGGAGGATCGACAAGGACACCGGAGTTGGTCAGGACCACCGCAGACAGCAGTTACAGGCAAGTGTGCCTTGCCATCGTTATAGATCTTTTTTTTCTGTCTTGTTGTTTTTTTATTAGCATTGCATGACGTAGGAAGTTGATACTTAGTGTCCGTTTATAGACGGGTATCGATGTCATGATAGTGAGATCGAGTATTGGCATTAGGCATTACGTACATACTGATGTGTCCATTGACACGATTAACCACAGGACACCGACACATTCATGATACGAGGTTTACATGACTATTCATGGTATTGACCTCGTGTTAGCATTCTAGATTTCTTTATCAGGATTACTTTTACTTTCGAGATGACTGTACAGACTTGACATTGCTAGATTCTAGACATGAGGATTGGGGAGAACTTGACTACAATATCAGACCTATTATCATGTGGCCCGTTGTTTAGTGACTTTTATCTCTGTAGCAGAGTAAGGGATTATCACTGTCGAGAATTGATTGTCCTTGGTGCCACGACACAGGTACTGGGGACAATACCCTGATGAGGTGCTAGTGAGCCTTAGTAGAAGGGGTCTGGTATTCTAGAAAAGTATCTCACTTGCATAGCACATAGACGGATACAGTGGATTACCTTAGTTCATATTTTTATTTCCATAGCTTGGCATGTATATTATGCACCTTGCTAGTCCTCTGAGGACCTGGCTATTTTCCAGGCTTAGACGAAGCTGAAGACTACCCAGAGGTTTACGGTTCGGGAGCTGAGACCAGAGGCGTACCGGCACAGGAGGACGAGATAGTGCCAGAGAATTTTTCGTGATCATGTTATAATCATTTTTAGTCTTGCTATATTATTTTCTTTTCTTTTCATCAGACTTGTAGTTTATTTATACTTTCTTTCTATTTCTGTGGTTTCGGGATGTTTTACCTGCACAGACTTTATTACTTTTATTACTGGATATTTGAGACATTTCCTTATTTATTATTGATCTCTTTGTGGACTATGTGGATGTGATTAGATGTATATACCTGTGGACTATATTGTATTTCTGGGTATTATCATGATTTACAGTTTAAGTATTTCGCTAATGGGCTTGTTGTGTAGCTTGGCCCATTAGTGAAGTGTTCCTGGCATGTATTCGTATTCCTGGTCCCACGTATTTTGGGACTGGGGCGTTACATATTTTTGTGGTGGCCCATGCAGGTCTTCGTTAATCACTTCGGTTACATAACTGTACCTACGTGAGCCTGCAAATAGAATAGGAAAGACCCATAGGATCACATCCATGCACATGCTTGATACCTTCCTTTACTTCGTTTCGAACTCGTACTTGACTTTTTGATTTCTATCCAGTTTGATATGTTCTACTGTAATCCTTATATATTCATGCTAGTAAGATGAATCTTCATAATGGATGTATACTATCACATTAGGAAAGCAGGAGCACAGTCATTTGAAGTCATAGGTGCAGGTAGAGTCTTCTTGAATTTTGCGAAGTCGTAGTGATACCTAGGATAGTCGTACTACTATGAGCCTGCAACCAATTAAAGAATAGGACTTGAGGATACATCCACAAACATGATTATAGACTTTTCTCAGACTCTTCAGCATGATTGCTTTCATATTATCTTATTTTTTAATATGATTGCTTTTGTGTTCTTCCTTACTCGAGATTTGACTAAACCCTTCTCTATTGACTTCTTGAGTAAATCTTCTCGTTCATTTTCGCTAATTTGTTGGAAACTTCCTTATGGATTAGTCCAAGAAAAAGTTTAAGAAATTATATTTATCATTGTATTACGGAATCAAAGTTTTTGCAGCCTGAGAGATACTGGTGAGGCAGGACTTCAGATAATGGCATCATGGCTACATATGTTTCTCAAATTCTACTTGAACCATATCCTATGCATGTTAATATTTTTCCTGTATTTTCGTAAAAAGTTAATTCGAAAATATTTTATGGATTTATCCAAGATAAGCTCAAGGACCTGTATTACCTGGCATGGTAGATGTGCACTACTGCCATTCGTCTTATTATGGAACAAGAAAGTTATTTGCAGCCAGATGCACACTGGCGTGGCAGTGACTTTATGTGACATAATGACGAAGATATTTGGTTCTCGAGTCTTACCTAGACAATGTCCTATGCTTCTTGTTTGGCCTCATACCGTTCTTGGAGATAATTTGACAAACCTTCCTTCTTTGCTTGACCCTACCGTTGTTTGAAGTTGGTATATAGGTTTGTTTGACCCAGTTTTAGGTTCCCGTTACCTTCTACTTATTAAATAACTAAAATAGTTAAACCTTATAGTTATATTATAGAATATAATTAAGTTAGATTATTGGTGTGATTGTGATGTTGGGTAAATAGAAACATGTAACTCTCTTAGAGATGGATCCTGGAGAGATTATGAGTCGAATATGATCGTGCTCGAATATCGGATGCCTAGAGCCTATTAGGAGAAATTGCTAGGAGTGAACTGACGAGTATCATTGAATAGGTTATAATACTATACCTACGATAGAACAAGTTGTATTAGAAGTATTGAGGAAGGAGAAGCAGTATACCAAGATTAGTAAGTATGAAATTTGCCTTGATTGAGTTCCTTTTCCTGGATACATTATCTCGGAAGGACTTTCAGTTGATCAGGAAAAGATAGCTACCATAGAGTCTTGGCCGACACCAACATCGGTTGCAGAAGTTAGGAGTTTTCTCGAACTTGTCGGGCATTACCGCAGGTTCATATAAAACTTCTTACGGATTGCAGAGCCCATGAAGCGGTTGATGCACAAGGTTCAAGAGTTTCGATGGACAGAAGATTGTCAGAAGACTTTTGAAGAATTGAAGAAGAGATTGACCTCACCACCTATTTTGACGCTCCCTTCGGGATCGATAGTATTCGTAGTTTATAGTGATGCGTCAGGTAGTGGACTTGGATGTGTTTTGATGCAACATAGAAAGGTCATAGCCTACGCATCGAGACAACTAAGGGCACATGAGAAGAATTATCCTTCTTATGATTTGGAGTTAGCAGTTGTGATCTTTGTATTGAAGATGTAGAGTCATTATTTGTACGGAGAGCATGTGGAGATATTTACGGATCATAAGAGCTTGAAGTATGTCTTCACGCAAAAGGAGTTAAATATAAGAAAGAGGCGGTGGTTGGAGCTCATGACCGATAATGACATAGATTTACAGTACCATCCTGGCAAGGCGAACGTAGTAGAGGCCGCTTTAAGTAGGAAGCCTACTGCATATTTCTTGGCAGCTCAGTCACAGTTATTAGAGAACAATGAGTACTTTCCAATTTTGAAGTATAGTCGTCACTAGTGGATAGAAACAAGGCAGCGTTACCTACAGATGCAAGATTTTGAAGACTTTGCGAGAGGACAGAGGTGAGAGCGACAGATACTTGGACCAGAGCTTGTGACGCAGACAGTCAAAAAAGTAAAGCGAATTCAGAGTCATCTTCAGGCAGCTCAAGACCGACAGAGCATTGGGCCGATACGCATCGTCGACCACTGGAATTCAAGGAGGGAGAGCATGTATTTCTGAGGATTCCACCGACGCGAGGCACCATTAGATTCGGGAGTAGAGAAAAGTTGAGTCCAAGGTATATTGGACCGTTTGATATTATTGAGCGTGTAGGAGAGATGGCATATCGTCTTGCATTACCCCCATCACTAGAGGGAATGCATGATGTATTTCATGTCTCACAGCTGAGGAGGTATGTGACTGATCCCAGTCATGTGGTCGATCACTCTGAGATCACGGTGGGATCCAGTTTATCATACGAGGAGTAGCCGGTAGGTATCTTGGATACGAGTGAGAAGATGCTCAGAGGGCAGACGATTAGACTGGTTCGCCTTGCATGGAGGCACCATTCTTCGGGAGAATCAACTTGGGAGCGTGAAGATTCTATGCGTAAGCGATATCCCCACCTATTCGTAGATACCGGTAAGTCTTAGCCTAATTATTCATATGATAAGATTTTCTATATAATTATGTTATTTTTAATTTCGACGACGAAATCTTCTAAGGAGGGTAGGTTGTAAGCCCCCTGATTTTTGGATTTTATTTTTAATTATTTTTTATGGATATTTTAAATTATTAAAGTTAATGATGACTATGTTAGTAGTTTACCGTAGCTTTGATTTTTGAAGCACAACAAATATTGTTTTCTCAAATCCTGTTCCACATTTGAATTCTACACTCGTCCACCTTTAGTTTGATATATTATGCCCTATCCAAATTTGTTCCCCAATATTCTTTTGGCTTCACAAGATTTCGAGTCAACTTAGACCATTTGATCATTTAACTTAATTCTGGGCCCAACTTCCAATTTGATTTTGGTACTTGACATAGATCGAAACCATATAACCCAATATATGTTTTGATCCGTTTTGAGTCTACAATACACATACCTAGGGTGTACCATCCAATCGATTTCTCATGTGCTACTTATTTGCAAATGGCACATAAGACTCATTAAATTGATTTTTGGGTCCAATTGGACTAGTAATGCTATTCGGACCCTAACCTAGTCAACCCTACTAGTTAGAACCTAACTAGGAGTACCAAAACTAAGTATACATATATTTAAGAGAATTTTAGAGGTTTAATTATAGCCATATGCAATATTCTCTTATATATTTGGCTTGGTCAAACATCTAACCAAAATAGAAAATCTATTAATAATAGTATGATTTGGAGAACCAAATCCTATCCAAACTTGATCAAACCAAAGCCCATGCACTAAATATATATATACATATCAAACCCTAACCATCCCCCCTCTTATAACTACCCACTACTCCACAAATCCCCCCGCCAACCTAGCGGCCACCACTCCAAACCCGAAACCCTAGCCGACCCCCCTTTCTTCATAAAATATAATTTCTCCTCGATTTTTGTGCCAACCACCACCACTTGGACGTCCTCTCAACATCCTATTCTACCATAGCAACTATAGGAGCAACCTTGTAGCCGTTAGAGAGGTATACGACGCGCTACTTGGGCCGAAACTCCGTCGAATTGAAGTCTGAAACATCACAGCAGGTTAGTCGAATTGTAGATGATGTTTTACCTACTTTTTCTCATCTTTTCCTCCTAAAACTAAATCTGAGAGTTAACTTTGTGTGTCTATTCCAACCTCTGATCACCGGATCTCCTAGTTCCAAGCGGTTTGCCCGTGGCGTTGATTCTACAATAGGGTATCCATAACTGACGAATTCTGTTGTGCGCCACTTTTTGCCTATCTAAGATCAGTTTTTAAACTTTTAATATTTTTATTAAGAATCTAGACGTCGATACCTTTCCGACGCATATCTGAAAGTTAGGTTTTGCATCAGTTTGCTATTTTTAAAAATTTATGACATTTGTCATGTCACCGAACTCTGAAAAATTCTGTTTTTCTTGTATCCAAAAGTGTCAAAACTCCATAAATCCATATTAAACTTTATGTTGTGCAAATTTTAACATTATAAATACTATTTTAACTAATTTTTGGAATTTTTACAGAATTTAGTAATTTTATTTTAATCGTTGTTTCGGGACTAAATTAATGGGTCGATTTGAGGAAGTCATATGTGGCATTGACATAAGACCTCTTGTGAAAGGGTTTTTCTATTGAAAATAGCATTATAGAAATATTTAAGTATTTATAGATAAATTCTAGAATTTAAATATATTATTTTATTATAATTGTAATGTATTTATGAGAGGTTTTGTTACCTATATGTACTTATATAATAGATGTAGTGTCGTAGCAACGTTATGACAACTAGAAGTCATAAATACTCATATAATTTATATATGGTATGTTGATATAGAATATTAAATATAGCGTATTATTATAGGTGAGCTTGGGAGGATCGATAAGGACACCGAAGTTGGACAGGCCTACCCGCAGACAGCAGTTACAGGCAAGCGTGCCTTGCCTTCGTTACAGATCTTTCTTTTCTGTCTTGTTGTTCTTTTTGATTAGCATTGCATGACGTAGGACGTTGATACTTAGTGTCCGTTTATAGACGGGTACCGATGTCATGATAGTGACATCGAGTATTGACATTATGCATTACGTACATACTGATGTGTCCATTGACACGTTTGACCATAGGACACGGACACATTCATGATGCGAGGTTTACATGACTATTCGTGGTATTGACCTCGTGTTAGCATTCTAGATTTTTTTATCAAGATTGCTTTTACTTTCGAGATGACTATACAGACTTGACATTGCTAGATTCTAGACATAGGGATTGGGGAGAACTTGACTATAATATCAGACCTATTGTCGTGTGGCCCGTTGTTTAGTGACCTTTATCGCTGTAGCAGAGTAAGGGATTATTATTGTCGAGAATTGATTGTCCTTGGTGCCACGACACAGGTACTGGGGACAATACCCTACTGAGGTGCTAGTGAGCCTTAGTGGAAGGGGTCTGGTATTCTAGAAAAGTATCTCACTTGCATAGCACATAAACGGATATAGTAGATTGCCCTAGTTTATATTTTTTATTTCTGTACCTTGGCATGTATATTATGCACCTTTCTAGTCCTCTGAGGACCTGGCTATTTCCCAGGCTTAGACGAAGATGAAGACTACCCAGAGGTTTACGGTTCGGGAGCTGAGACCAGAGGCGTACCGGCACAGGAGGGCGAGATAGTGCTAGAGGATTTTTTGTGATCATGTTATAATCATATTTATTCTTGCTACATTATTTTTTTCTCTTTTCATCAGACTTGTAGTTTATTTGTACTTTCTTTCTATTTCTGTGATTTCGGAATATTTTACCCGCACATACTTTACTACTTTTATTGCTGGATATTTGAGACATTTTCTTATTTATTCTTGATCTCTTTGTGGACAATATGGATGTGATTAGATGTATATACCTGTGGACTATATTGTATTTCTGGGTATTATCATGATTTACAGCTTAAGTATTTCGCTAATGGGCTTGTTGTGTAGCTTGGCCCATTAGTGAAGTGCTGCTGGCATGTATTTGTATTCCTGGTCCCACGTATTTTGGGACTGGGGCGTTACATATTTTTGCAAAAACATGTAACGCTCCAGTCCCAAAATACGTGGGACCAAGTATTCGAATACATGCCAGCAGCACTTCACCAATGGGCCAAGCTACACAACAAGTCCACTAGCGAAATACTAAGCTGTAAATCATGATAATACCAAAAATACCATATAGTCCACAGGTATATACATATAATCACATCGACAGAGTCCACAAAGAGATCAAGAATAAATAAGAAAATGTCTCAAATATCCAATAATAAAAGTAATGATGTCTGTGTGGGTAAAACATCCCGAAACCACAAAAATAGAAAGAAAGTACAAATCAACTACAAGTCTGATGAAAAGAAAAGGAAATAATATAGCAAGAATAAATATGATTATAACATGATCACGAAAAATCCTCTGGCACTATCTCGTCCTTCTATGCCGGTACGCCTCCGGTCTCAGCTCCCGATCCGTAAACCTCTGGGTAGTCTTCAGCTTCGTCTAAGCCTGGCAAATAGCCAGGTCTTCAGAGGACTAGCAAGGTGCATAATATACATTCCAAGGTACAGAAATAAAAATATGAACTAAGGCAATCTACTGTATCCGTCTATGTGCTATGCAAGTGAGATACTTTTCTAGAATACCAGACCCCTTCCACTAAGGTTCACTAGCACCTCAGCAGGGTATTATCCCCAGTACCTGTGTCGTGGACCCAAAGACAGTCAATTCTCGACAGTGATAATCCCTTACTCTGCTACAGAGATAAAGGTCACTAAACAATGGGCCACACGACAATAGGTCTGATATTGTAGTTAAGTTCTTCCCAATCCCCATGTCTAGAATCTAGCAATGTCAAGTCTGTACAGTCATCTCGAAAGTAAAAACAATACTGATAAAGAAATCTAGAATGCAAATACGAGGTCAATACCACGAATAGTCATGTAAACCTCGCATCATGAATGTGTCGGTGTCATGTGGTCAATTGTGTCAATGCACACATCAGTATGAACGTAATGCCTAATATCAAAACTCGATGTCATTACCATGACATCGGCATCCATCTATAAACGAATACTAAGTATCAACATCCTACGTCATCCAATGCTAAATAAAAATAACAAGACAGAAAAGAAAGATCTGCAACGATGGCAAGGCACGCTTGCCTGTAACTGCTGTTTGCGGGTAAGCCTGTCCAACTCTGGTGTCATTTTCGATCCTTCCAAGCTCACCTATAATAATACACTATATTTAATATTCTATATCAACATACCATATATAAATTATATGAGTATTTATGACTCCTAGTTGTCATAACATTGCTACGATACTACATCTATTATATAAGTACATATAGGTACCAAATCCTTTCGTAAATTCTTTACAATTATAACAAAATAATATATTTAAATTCTAGAATTTATCTATAAATACTTATTTATTGCTATAATGCTATTTTTAATAGAAAAACTCTTTCACAAGAGGTCTTATGTCAATGCCACATATGACTTCCTCAAATCGATCCATTAATTTAGTCCCGAAACAACGATTAAAATAAAATTACTAAATTCTGTAAAAATTCCAAAAATTAGTTAAAATAGTATTTATAATGTTAAAACTTGCACAACATAAATTTTAGTGTGGATTCATGGAGTTTTGACACTTTTGGACACAAGAAAAACAGAATTTTTTGGAGTTCGATGACACGACAAATGTCATAAATTTTTAAAAATAGCAAACGGATGCAAAACCTAACTTTCAGATATGCGTCGGAAAGATATTGACGTCTAGATTCTGACTAAAAATACTAAAAGATTAGAAACTGAACTTAGATACACAAAAAGTGGCCCAAAACAGAATTCGTCAGTTCTGGATATCCTGTCGTAGAATCAACGCCACGGGCAAACCGCTTGGAACTAGGAGATCTGGCGATCAGAGGTTGGATTAGACACACAAAGGTAACTCTCAGATTTGGTTTGAGGAGATAAAGATGAGAAAAAGTGGGTGAAACATCATCTACAATTTGACTAACCTGCTGTGATGTTTCAGACTTCGATTCGACGGAGTTTCGGCCCAAGTAGCGCGTCGTGCACCTCTCTAACGGCTGTAAGGTTGCTCCTATAGTTGTTAGGGTGGAATAAGATATTGAGAGGGATGTCCAAGTGGTGGTGGTTGGCGGAGAAATCGAGGAGAAATTATATTTTGTGAAGAAAGGGGGTCGGCTAGGGTTTCGGGTTTGGAGTGGTGGCCGCTAGGTTTGGGGGGGATTTGTGGAGTAGTGGGTGGTTATGAGAGAGGGGGATGGTTAGGGTTTGATAGGTATATATATATATATATATATATATATATATATATATATAGTGCATGGGCTTTGGTTTGATCTAATTTGAATAGGATTTGGTTCTCCAAATCATATTATTATTAATAGGTTTCCTATTTTGGTTAGATGTTTGACCAAGTCAAAGATATAAGAGAATCACTACAAAAAAAACCCTCATTTACGACAAAAAATTACAAGGGTTATCAGAAAAAGTAGCATTTACGACAACAAAATTTGTCCCGTCGGAAGTATCTCATAAAAGTTCATATTATTTTCGACGCAGAATGTGCGCTCGAAAAAGATGTATTTGTCTCTCGGAATTACTCAATAATTGGAGGGAGTTGTTGGCGCCAAAACTAGTTCCGACCAGATTTTTTTTCTCGAAAAAGAATATCATTATTTTCGAGGACAAACAAGTCCCGTCGTAAATAGTGGCCTAATTGCAACGACAATTACAATTGGTCGTAAATAATACTTTATTTGTGAGAAACACTAGATATTGTTGTAAATAAATTTGTATTTACGAGGGGACATAAATATCATCGGTGAAAGTATACATTTTTTCAACGATTGTTTTTGTCATCAGAAGTAGTTGACTATTTCCTATACCTAGAAGATATTGTCGGAAATAATAATCAAATAAAAGTCCAAATTATTCTCCAAATAAATCAAAAACATTATCCAAATAATCAAATAATTTACCAAATAAATTATAAAAAACTAATAAATGCACGTGTGTTGCACGTATAATAAATTTAAATATAAAAATTTACGATATTATTGAAATATAAAAATATAGAAATATAATTTATGGAATCATATTCTAAATGATAGTTAGATAATATTATTTAGTTAGTTAAATATAATTTAAATTGTAAAATATTTGAGGATTTACATATGTCAAGTAGTTAGGAGAATTTTTGGTTTTATAATTTTCTTTTCAACTACGTTAGAAAACAAATACATTTACGAAACTTAAAAAGACTTTAATGTTTTTTAATTAATTGCTTGATGATATACATATGTTAGGTCTAGTCCCAAATTGAATTTGGGGTTGTGGAGACCCAGTAATTAGTGTCATTTTAATGAAAATTCACACAATTTGGGGAAGAATGAATTAGGGTTTATTGAATGAAGAAGAAGAAGAAGAAGAAGGTTAGAGATTCATGAAATGAAAGACTAGAAAATGAAAATACAAGCTAAGTACATTTTTGAATCTGATTACATTCACTTAAGTTTCAAGCTCCTATTTATAGATTTTGATACATGGCTTCCTGATACTCTCCAAACTTAATTCAGTTGATGATGAGATGTGGCATATTTGATTGAAATATTAACAAATAAATCTTAAAGATTTTAAGTTTTTCTAAATTAATATCCTTTTTTCAAATAATCAAATAATTCACAAATAAATCCTAAAGATTTTGAGACTAATCAAATGATTCACCAACAAATTAAATATTTCTCCAAATAATCTAATGATTTAAAATATTTCTCCAAGTAATTCAAAAGAGTTATCCAAATAATCAAATTGTTCACCAAATAAATTAAAAATATTTTCCAATTAAATTAATTTTTTTTCCAAATAATCAACAGAAAATTTACTGTACAGTAAGAAATTTAACTGAAATTTGCTAAAACGATAAAACTTTGAGAAATTAAAACAAACGAAAGAATCCGACAGACGACGTGTCGAAAAATTAGACGCCGTCCAATTTCCGACACACCGTCTGTCGAAAATTGGACATTGTCCAATTTTCGACAGACCGTGTGTCAGAAATTGGACGGCGTCCAATTTTCCGACACGTCGTCTGTCGGATTCTTTGCTTTGGTTCACGTAGGCCGTTGATTCGGTTGGGTTGGGTTTTAATTGGTTTATTTAATATGGGTGGGTGGGTATGTTGGTTTGAATTGAATATGGGTTGGTTCGAATAATGTGAAGAGAAGCAAACAAAGTTGGCAGAAGAAAGTTGGCAGAGAGAATCAAACAAAAAAAATTGGAAGAAGAGAAAGTAAGAAGAACAGAAGAGAAAGTAAGAAGAGGAGAAGAGAGAGTAAGAAGACCACAGAAGAGAGAGAGATCAAAGAAGGAGAAGGAGAAGAAGAAGAAGAAGAAGAAGAAGGAGGAGGAGGAGGAGGAGGAGGAGGAGGAGGAGGAGGAGGAGACCCTGTGTTTCAAGGTAACTTAGTTATGTTATAATTCTATTATAATACAAATCTTATTGCTATATTCTAATACAAATCTTATTGCTATATTCTGTTATAATTCTATTATAATGTAGACCCTAATCTAAATCTAAACTCTAACCTTTAAGACTAATGTAGACTCTAATGTAGACCCTAATCTAAATTTCAACTTATGTTATGGAATGTGGATCCCATAAGGCTAATGTAGACTCTAATATTCTTCCTAACCCTAATCCTAACCCTAACCCTAACCCTAACACGTGAAGTAAACCCTAATATACCAGGGGGGCCAACCCTAACCCTAACCCTAACACGTAAAGTAAACCCTAATATAATCCAAAGTCTTACCCGTATAAACCCAAACCCTAATCAATCCTATTCTTAAATATGCATTTTGACAACCATCTTTTTTCAGATGGCTACCCAAAACGATGGTCATATACCAGGGGGGCCAACTACAGATTTGATTAAGCAGCAACGCAAGTCGCACATATGTAGTCTGATTTTTAGCGGAGAGGTATATATACTTTTAATAAATTGTGGTAGTCAATAAATTTTTAATTTTATATGTTTAGTAATAATATAGTTTGTATGTTTTATATATAGCTATGTGATTATAAAAGGGAAGTGCGCCTTCGAGAACACAATACATGGCGATATGAGGGCCAACTTGGTTTCTGGAAATTGACTAGTGACCAAGAAGCTTTATTGCACGTATTTGGTTTTCATTACCTTGACCAAATACGTTTTCTACGTCACGATAGAGACCTGATTCTGAGTCTAGTGGAGCGCTGGTGGCCCGGACGAAATACGTTCCAGCTACCTTTTGGAGAAATGTCTATTGTGCTTAAAGATGTTGCAAATATTTTAGGTCTACCTATCACAGGTGAACCTATCATATTTGATGAACAATTTTCTGGTGAGACAGCGATCACGACCTACCTAGGTGTGGAGGCACCAAAATTAAAAGGCAAAGGTCTAGTGTCGTATACATGGCTCCGGCAAAATTTTATGCACATAGATCGTATCGGTGACCAAGAAATATCAGTTGATGAGGAACGGGTAAGTATTACATTTGTGGTTAATATTTGTGCACGTAAATTATATATCAATTTAGTTCAGCTAATATAATATTTTTCATATTCTGTTCAGATTATTGCATGCACTAGAGCCTATTTGCTAGGCCTTATTAATGCTTTTTTGTTTCCCGACGCATCGGATATGGTAAATTTACGGTTTTTATCATTTCTGAATGATCTGACGGAACCGACGAGTCATGTGTGGGGAGCGTCAATGCTGGCATATCTATATAGTGCTATGTCAGACTTTGTGCAGTTCCATTCGAAGGACAAATTGATGAAAAATTTGAACGGATGTGCTACATTGATTCAGGTTTGAATTTGGTATATATTTAAATTTTGTTAAATATTTAAAATTTGTACACTTATATTATATATTTTTTAGGTTTGGTCCTACGAGCATTTTTCTATCGGTAGGCCACTTTCCTTAATCATTAGCGACGCACATGTATTTTCGGGCGCTTTACGGTGGCATACTGATGCGGTAGATCCCGCACATTGTGTTTACTCGGTTGCCCCAATATATCGAGGCCAATTTGATTCACTACAGATCTCAGAGGTAAATAAAAGTCACCATTCTATATCTATTTAGTATATTATGTTTTATTTCCTTGTAATTATATGTCAAAAAACAGGTTCAAATGGTGCATTATTCTGTTAATCCTTATCCTTCTGAGATAGAACAAACATCATATGCATTAAGTCTCCATAGGTTTTACATAATATACCATGGAGACATAATGTATCATCCAGCTGATCGGGTTATGCGGCAATTCGGTATGAAACAACATATACCCGAAGACCCGCCTCACTACAATCGTGGTAGAGGAAGTGCAACCGTCAGAGCCCGCAAATTAATTCGTGCTTGGAATTCCAGACTAGAGACGCATAATATCTCACATTTGTCTCAGAACATAGCTACTATGGAGGACTGTAAGTCATTTTGAAGTTAATATTTTTGTCGTATTTTTCTCATAACATCTCACATATTTCGTATATGCAACAGTATACGGGGATTTTGCATTTAGATCTTGGTGGGGATCTCCAGTTATTAGCAACAGACACTACATATATCAGGAGCCTCGCTTCGAGCATAAAGCTATAGATGATTCTAGTCTGCGTGGATTTTATGATCATATAATAAGAACTGATGTAAGTAATTATTTTTAGTTTACAATATTTTAGATTACAATGTTCTAGCTTGCATAAGAACTAAAATAAAGTGTTATTATTTTAGGCTCCAGCTTTGGAGCAAGCATATGATAACCCAGATCCTGAAGTCTTGAGAACGACAGTAAGAAACTTTCTGGATTGGGTGAAAGCGGATCCGGAGCCTCCGAACCCTTCGCTACATATTCCGCCAGATTATCCTGTAGGCATTATTAGCCAACGTCAACCACTTCCCCGCAGGGTTAGGCTCCATGTCACCCAGCCGTTCCCCGATAGTCCGCCTCAGCAAGCTGACGAGATCCCGCCTCAGCAAGCTGCCGACCAGTGGACTGGCCAGGGTTCTTCCCAGGGGGCTGGACAGGAGACTTCGCAGTGGGCTGGCGAGGGTTTTTCGCAGTGGGCCGGCCAGGGTTCTTCCCAGTGGGCTGGCCATGGTTTTTTGCAGTGGGCCGGCCAGGGTTCTTCCCAGTGGGCTGGACAGGGTTCTTCCCAGTGGGCTGGACAGGGGACTTCGCAGTGGGCTGGCCAGAGTTCTTCCCAGGGGGCTGGCCAAGAGACTTCTCAGGGGACTTCGCATTGGCCGGGGGTAACAGATTGGTTCCAAGGCTATGGTTTAGATGGAGATTATTATACACAGATACTAACGACTTCATCGACACCAGCACCAGCACCCATGCAAGACGAAGGTGGTGATGCGTCCCAGGAGGATACGATGCGGAGGAGAGCCCGACTCAATCTCATAGAAGTTGATCGTCCAGACTATTGGGAATTGGACAGACAAGGAAGATAGATGTAAAATTTGAACTTGTATGATATTTTATTTTCATTTATATAAAAGTCACCTTTCTTTTACAAACTATTACATATACTTCACATGATATTTCCTATTCATTCTCTTGGTTGATTTCTACAACTCCTTCTATTGTGTCCTAAACCATTGCAATTACTGCATCGGAGATCTCTTGAAGATTGATCCTTCGCCATAGTACGGTTCTTCTTTGGTCTTCCGGCTTTGCGTCGTACATCTGGTACTCCAATGTCGCCTCTAACCAATGCACCTTGAATGTTGTAAGGGACTGGAATTGGCTCCAAGTGCGGCTCGTAGACACTTTTTAATGCTTCCTTTGAAAATATAGCTGGATAGTAATGCTCAATCCTGATATTGCAACAATTACAAGCATAACATGCATGTACACAAGGAAGAAAAGTATGATACCACTTTAAACATGAACAATAGTTTTCATTTAAACGAACAACATATGTTCTATTTGTTTGACGATCTAATATCTCAAACAAATGACCCACTATCCGTAACATTTCCAGCTGATGGATTTCTTTTGTGATACGAGCCATCGTTTTTAACGTCTTTGGACAAAAATTTGTTTCAAGATTTTCAGCTTGTTGTCTGTTTTTGTCCTGAAGTGTTATAATCTTGTCTCGAATACCATCAAGTAGTGTCGTTATTGGTTTATCTCGAAGATTTTTAATCCAGTTATTGAAAGATTCGACAAGATTTGACGTGTTAATATCTAGTCTTGGACAAGGAGAATACGCTGTAATCCAGTGTGAGAAAACACGATTTTCATCATTTACTCCAACGAGCCAATTGTAAACATCAACATTTTCAGCTTTAATCATCTCCAAGCAATTATTTGCATCTGTTTCATTATAACATCTTGCAAGAGAGTCCAAGCTACGTTGAAAATGCTTTGATCTACATATTGATTTCAAATTTGCTTTAAAATGTTGAATACAGAAAAAATGAGGCGATTCCGAAAAAATAGCACGCATGGCATTTATCAATCCTTTCTGTTTATCCGATATAAAAGAAATTGTATTCCAGGCATCAAAAAATCTTTCAAAAGATATTCTTAAACCGTTTAAAAACCAATTCCAAGAATCAGTGTTTTCACTCTCAGCAACAGCATATGCAATAGGATATAGTTGATAATTAGGATCATGAGCACAAGCAATAAATAAAATACCTCTATATTTAGAGGAAAGAAAAGTAGCATCAATACTAATCACAGGTAAGCATCCCCTTAGAAATCCATCAATGCATGCCTTGAAACAAATAAAAATTCTTTCAAACCTATTATTTTCTGTAATCTTCATAAAACATTGACTACCTGGATTTGTCTCAATAATTCTAAGACCATACTCTTCGAGACTACTATATGCATCAATATAACTACCATTTATTTCGGATAGAGCAAGTTCTCTAGCTTTCCAAGCCTTACAATATTTAATATGTATTCGATGTTCCCTAAATATATCTTTTACAACACAAGACGAACTATACGACTGATTATCTCGAATTTTATCAATAATCTGATTTTTAACCCATACAGTGGTAGCTAATGGATGAGAAGCAGTTGTAAGTCCACCTAAACAAGAGTGAATATTTTCTAGCGTTGCAATAGAAAATCTTTCGCCTCTACCTATGGCTTTAGCGTATACCCTCCAATGACAATTTGAACTATTACATTTATATATAATTCCAGTAGCATTATTTAAAGTAGCTGAACAAGTAAAATTACGTCTAATTGCTAGATCACTAATAAAACTTCTAAATTTAGAACGATTCTCAAATTATTTTCCAATAAATAATTCAGGAGTGCAAAGGCTATCAACAGAATCATCAAATTCATCATCTAAATTTTCAATTAGATCATCACTATTTTCGTCATCGTTATTAACATCATCTACTACATGTTCTTCTTCAGTAAATGGAATAACTTGATGAGAAGAACTAGGACCAGCGTTAAAAGTATTACAAGCAGGTATATTACTTACATTCATAGATGGGGCGGAGTGACATAGATATTAATATACGGTGATTGTGCATTCACTTGAAGAACAAATTTCCATGCATCTTCACTATCTACATTTATACAATTAGCTACAAAAATATGTACTAATATAAATTCGTAGTCGATAGAATATTGATCAATAATTAGATTTGTAAACTAAGAAACGAAATATTTCGATCAACTAAAAGAACTTGGGTTAAACCCCCTTGATACGCTAACCCATTTAGTACACCTCCAAGCGAGCATAGGATTGTCAGATTTCCATCCATGTTGACAATAAGATGAACTTGGAAGAGAGGAGCTTCGGCTTTCAACGAAATAATTGACAAACTTCTTACTGAATGGCTGAATGGGAGAGATGCTGTGAAGTGAGTGCTGCGAAGTGAATGAGAAAATTGTTATGAAGTGGTTTGATACTTATAGATGCTATATAGCCGTTGGAATTAGAACGTTGGAATTGTAACGTTAGAATCCTAACGTTGCAAATTGTAACGTTACAAACCCAACAAAAAATAACCCACCTTAACCCAACAAAAAAAAACCAAACCTTGAAAAACCAACAATCAAGTAACCCAACCCACCCACCATCATATTCAATTAAACCATAAAAAAAAAACCAAACCAACCCAACTCACCCACCCAACCCCTTTCTTTCAACCCAACTCACCCACCCAACCCCTTTCTTTCAACCCAACCCACCCAAACCGTTACTTCTTTGATTTCAGCCAAATGGTATGTCGGAAATTGAGCAAATGCTCATTTTCCGACATTCTGTCTGTCGGAAATTGAGCATGCTCAATTTCCGACAGACTGACTGTCGGATTGTATTGTTTTACAAAATTTCTAAAACTTCTATCGTCTAAACTAATATTCATTAAATTATTATCGCTACAGTAAATTTTCTGAATAATCAAATAGTTCAACAAATCAAAAAATTCTCTAAATAATCAAATAATTTACCAAATAAATTTAAAAAAATTGTGAGGACAATTACAGCTGATAATAAATAATGTCTCATTTACGAGAAAAATTAGATATAATATATCTTTTGGTTTTAGATGATTCCAAAAAGATTTGATAGACTCATACAAAAGACAAAAGTTCCACGGTCAATGAAAAAAATTTGGGACGACAAAAGTAAAAGCATAAATTGGCGTAGTGCAAATAAAATACGTTAAAAAAATCGGTCAAATATTTGACAAATGAAAATATTGAGATTAGGAACTTCACGTTCTTATGATCATGTTGTCAAATTTGGCTAATTACGCATGTTCCGACCACGTTTTTTTGCCAATTTTTTTAATAATTTATCTTAACACGTTTAAAAGTTCATGTGCTTTTAATTTAAGTACTGATTCGAATCTTTCAAAAATACGCAAGTATTATACTTTTCTGAAATATACGAAATAATTTACCTATAATTCGAGTATTATTCGGGTGATTGCTAACAAGGGTCACTCCCCCACCGTGCATGCGCTGCACCCCTCCTCAACTTTGTAAAGACACTGTTGAAGCACACTGAACTACTAAGTAGTCAATCTCTGTTAGTGTCCTCTTCGAAAGTTTTAAAATCCAACATTCATGAAATTATTAGAATTTATTTTCTCATGTCATTTCACCGATTCTCTCTCCCTCCCTCACTTCTTTTACTCTATTTTTGTTATATCTGCCAAAAATATCTGTAATTCTCCTCCCCATTATTTGTTCAGATTGGTAGACTAAATTGTTTCAAAATGATTTCAAACTGTTTTAAAAAAAAAATTCTGCAAGAAATCAAATATTATACAAAATTAATCAAAAAGATTTCTCAAAATAATCATTAATTCAGAAATAAATTAAAAATACTTCTCCAAATAATCAAATAATTTATAATAAATCTATGTTAACAAATTATCAATTGAACTTTTTTTTATTCAAAATATGTGAAGAATAATTTTTGTTGAATATATTTCCTTGTTTTCCAATAAAATTTCAAAATATTTGATTACTTCTTTTTTTTCAAATAAAACTTCGAAATATTTGATGACACCTTTCCAAATAATCCCGCGGTCCCGCCCCACACCCCATATTATTTCGAAAAATCCCGCCCTCCCCCATATTATTTCGGAGTAATCCCGTCCCCCCCTCCTAATTTTTCTGTTCTCTCCCATATTAGGTAATATCCTTCTCATTAAAACCCTCAACCCGTACATACTAAAAGAAGAATTTTTTTTAGTTATTCTTCTCTACTTCCTCCTCCTCAAGTTGGCTGCTACTATTTTGTGAAGAATACATCTGACGGTGAACAGGAAGAAGCACAAAAAATTTAGGTATTCTTCCTTTTATTTTTTTACTTTTGTTCTTGCTATTTCATTTTCTTCTTCTATATGATGTAAACAAATGAAATTGGCTTTTAACAATCAGAAACCAAGTTTCTTTCGAAACCCCCAACTATTTTTGCTTTTCTTTTTGATTTTTTTTCAGACACCTGATCACCCGATCAATACTATATGAGGACAACCGAATTTTGCTTTTTAATTTTTTGCTTTTTTCAGACACAATCATCCGATCAATGCTATATGCAACAAAATTATTGCTTTTTTTTTCAGGACACCTTGTCCGTAGTGAGTAGAGCACCAGACACCTGATCACCCGATCATTTATATTTTCAGCCAATTATTGCTATTTCTGTTGTGAACTTTAGGTTGCCAACTAGTAGTTGTGTCTATAGGCACATCAATGATGTTAAAGTTGTATATATGGTGTGTAAGTTCTACAATTCATACTTTATTTTAAGGGGGCACATAACATGTTCGAAAAAATATCTCAAAGCTCTGCACCGGTATTTATGTACCCTATTAATCCTCACAGAAATCAGAAAAACTATAATTTTTTATTGGTCAATTATCTATTACAAATTATAAATTAGGTTAACGTTTATGGTTTAGGAACGGCAACATGTCAGAACTTATGTTTCTTCTTTCAAATATTTTAAAGTTAGTTATATTCACTAGCGACGGAAGAAGGGACGAGTGGGTCATATGACCTCACTCAATTTTTTTTATCTCTTTCATATATATATATATATATATATATAATATTTTTTTTGATGCTTTTTTGTTTTATTAACTACTAACCCCAACTACAATTCAAATAAAATATACACATGAAAACAATTTAAAGCAGCTTCCTACAAATTTAAAGCAGCTTCCTACAAATTTAGCTGCAACTAGTAGTAGTAGTACACCTCTCTGCTCAACATTCTGAGTCTCACCCATCTCCCAGTTCACGGACACAAGATGATCATGCTGGAGGGAAGAACCTGTTAAGATTGAAGGGCAGGGTGTAGAATTCTTCGTTCCGGCTGTCCCCTTTAAACGTCCGGAACCTGACCCACCACGGCATTCCTCTGTCCCTCGCCGTATCCTTGAAATCGAGAGTGTTGTCAAGGAAGACTGCTACAAGCAGGGCGACGGTCGGTGGAGACGAAAAGATGGTGTGTATATATATATATATATATATGAGGAAGGATAGGCATTCCCACAATTTTTGTATCCCCATGCATTTCCAAGTTTACATTCGTTGGATGTGCTTTAAGTCATCTAATCTTAACCATTGGTAAATCAACGGTTAAGATTAGATGACTTAAAGCACCATCCAACGGTGCAAATAGGGGGATGCTTGGGGATACAAAAAGTATGAAAATATATATATATATATATATATATATATATATATATATATATATATATATATATATATATATATATATATATATATATACGCACACCGAACAATAGGAAACGAGCAGCAATAGCACAACAACACCAACAATAGGAAACAAGTAGCAATAACACAGCAATAAAAAAATGTGTTAAGTGACCATTCAAGTGGCACCTGATATTTCTCTAGTCTAACTGATCACTATAATGATATATAGGTCACGAGAGAAAGTAGCTCATATACAACATATCACTCAAGACTACTGTCATTGCCATATTACTTTCTTAAAAATTAGATCTTACAGTATTAGTCGAAAACTTTGAATATTTTCGAGTAATATCACCGATTGTTGTTCTAGTAAAATCAAATCCTTTATAATATTAGTGATTGACATACTACGATCATATATTACTTTCTCAAAAATCCAATCCTTTATAATATTGGTCAAAAATTAAATCCAATTCTGAAAAAACTTTTACTAAAAAAATAGAATATTACACCTTATACAAAAAAATTCGTCCAATCCAATAGAGAACCACAACTACTCAAAGTAATAAAAATATATTACAAGAGGTTACCAAAGACGAGATGGTGAGAACCAATTATCGATGATCTACCCAAAAGGATTTCTATTCGATTTATGCTATTAGCTTTCTTTGCATTTTTATAAATATTTTTTTGAATTAAAAATGTACTAGATCAAATGACAATCGGTTAATAGTCCCAGGATACAACCAGGATACTCGGCCAATAGTCCCAGGATACAAATGCCACTTGGAGTAACAGTTTAAGTTATTTCATTTTCAACTTCGTGTATTCGTATCTTGTCATGTTTAACAATGACATTCGATCAATAGTCCCAGGATACAACAAGCCAATAGACCCAGGTTACAACCAGGATACTCGGCCAATAGTCCCAGGTTACAAATGACCATGAAAATAGTATATAGATCAAATGTCACTCGGTCAATAGTCCCAGGATACAACCAAGATACTCGGCCAATAGTCCCAGGATATAAAATCCACTTGGAGTAACAATTTTCGAGTAATTTCATTTTTACCTTCGTTTATTCGTATCGTGTCATGTTTAACAATGCCACTTCCACATATTTTATTGTGTATTATATCATTTACGGATACGACACTACGAACACGGTCATGGTAGATGTAATGACCATTTTTGTATTACGTATTTTGTATACGTGTAAGTATTTAGACCCGTATTACAAGCTTGATTTATTTTGGCATTTTCTTGATTGGTTTATCTTGACTTGGTTCGGCTTGGTTTTGTATGGTTCGGTTCTTTTATAAATATATGAACCAAACCACTCCCACCTACCACATTCAATAAATATCCCACCTACCACCACCACTCTCAATAAATATCCCACTAGCATTTCTCTCTCTTCATTACTTCTTCTTCCCCACCATTACTTCTTCAACCACCAGAGAGAGAGAGAGAGTGGGAGAGCTTAGGCAAGTGCACCTTGCTTCATGGAGGAAGTCCATTTTTATTGTTCCATTGTCTTCCTCATGTGTTTCTAAACCACTTTAGTACTTGTCATTTTCATTTCCATGGTTAAATTTTGTAGATCTAGCTTTGTGGTATTTTTGGTTTTCAGGACTTTTGATCCATCACACTTACATATTTGCTAAGTTGATGATACCATGATTGCAGAGAAGTTCGTTAGGTCCAATTTGACCTATGGGAATTTTTGCATGAGCCGCATGGGCATTGTAGCACTGAGCCGCATGGCCCTTGCAGCATGCAAATGTAAAAGACCAGCCGCATAAGCATTCAAGATTTCATTTATTGCATTACTCTAATAATGAGCCGCATATGGCTTGCTTCATGAAGGAGCCGCATAGGCTTTATCATGAATGCAATAAATACGTTCACACTAATGCATTCTAATGCATTAATAATATAGCATTTCCAATCAATTAGCAAGTGCTTGGAAAACCGAGCAGTAAGAATTGATGCCTCCCAAGCATCCACGTGCCCCGGGCAATTAATGCCTTAACACCAATGTACTTGCTTGTGCATTGCTTAGGCTGCCAATGCATAGCCGCATACAACACATTCCAAGCCGCATGCATTCTTTCCTGAATGCATTTTCACATGCAAATTTTTGTAGAGCCGCATAGCCCTCCCCCCTTAATGAATGCATGTAAGGCTTGTTTTTTTTCCTAATGCATTTTTTGCATGGTCTTTCCTGGAGAGAGAGCCGCATACATATTAATTAATACACTTAGAGCATTGGCTGATGTTTGACTTTTCTCAAGGTCTTTTGCATTTAAGTCCGCAAGCCTCCAAAGCCTCGAGCCGCATGAGAAATGCATTTTTTTGCACTTAAGTCCACAAGCCTCCAAAGCATCAGCCGCAGAGCATTATCATAAGGCATGTGAGCCGCAGAGCATTATTTTACACTTTAGCTCAGGCTTTGCTTTAATGCTTGGCTGAAATCAATTCGTAAGCATTAAATTAATGATTGGTTGAAAGCATTCATAAAGCATTATTTTAATGCTTTGGATGAAAGCATTCCTAAGCATTATTCTAATGTTTTGGATGAAAGCAATTCGTAAGCATTAATGCTTTGGCTGAAGCATTGGCTTAAGCAAATGCTTAAAGCATTATTTTAAGGCTTTGACATTATTTTAATACTTTGACTTAATCATTTGCTTAGGCATTATTTTAACGTATTAGTTATTCAAGCATTACTTTAATGCATTAATGCATTAAATTAAGCACTTTTTTGCATGGCCATCTAATCGTTAGCCGTATGTGTATTGCTCGCTTGCATGCACTACAGGCAGCTTGCTGCAGCCGCATATGCACTGTTGTATGGCCTTGCATAAAATTGCTTGAAAGCTCATATATTGGCCGCATACGGCCAATTCGGTTGCACGTCTGCTTGTGCCATATTAAATTTTAAGTGTGTTCTCTGACACGATGGTGACCCGTTGAGGTGCACTCTTGACAAGACATGATAGTGGCCCGACGCGGCGCACTCCTAACAGTGAGCATGACATGACAAGATTGAATGGCCTGGACACCGTGGATGATTGTGTTTGTACAATCGAACCGTTAATATTCGTATCATGTCTAGGACGGGGATCCCTGAGTACCACGGTCAGGGGTACCTACTGTAAATGGCTAAGGCTAACAACTAGAATAATACAGTAGTCATGAGAGATCTCCCCAGCTACAGGCGATCCCGTTATCCCGGCCACCATTGTGGGACTTGCAGCCTGCCGACGAGTAGGGCACAAGTCTAAATTTACTGACATATGGAAAAGAACGATGCACTGTTTCATAAACCCAAGTTGCCTGGATAACCTGGATCAGCTGCAGGGCTTGTGGCTGGAGGAATATCTCACTGCATGTGGTGGCAATTTAGTTAGCTAATGTAGAAAGCCGTAGACAGTGATTGGCCGGAATCGATTGTATGGTGTGGTTTCAGTGCTCGATTATTGCAAGCTTGATCGCATGATTGTCACTCCTAACAATAAAGATCAGAGGCTAAGTTCGGTTCAGGCGAAGGGTTACAACTCCGGTCCTTGTTTGGTTTAAGGGTTGTAACCTGGCTCCCGGAGCAGTTCTGAGTCCTCTCTTCATTTATTGTATTATTGCACCCCACGTCATGCTTGTAATGCTTTACTTTACCAACAAGATTGGAGACGGGGTTCTATTCAGGTGAAGGATAACAACCCCGGTCCTTGTTTGGTTTAAGGGTTGTGATCTGGCTGCTTGAATAGTCCCCTCGCACTCCATTATGATTGTTGTTATTCTTTTACTTCAAGTTCTTTAACTGCCTTAGTGTATTTTCTGTTGTGCTGGTTTTAGTTCTTAAGTGAAGCCTCCTTTGTGGCACTTGCTCTTTCTGGGATCTGACCCAGCTGGTTTTGTGTGTGGCCAGATTTCGGAGCAACCTCAGAGGACCTACCGCCTTTCCAGCCCGATGGTGACCATCAGACATGATCAGGGCAACGAGTGGGTTTATTTTGCTCTCCCACTCTATTGTAAAAAATTTATTTTGAGGCGTTTAGCCGGCGAGCACCTGTTAGCTCGTATCCCATACCTTAATATTGTCTGTCTACGGGCTGTAACATGATTGACAGATCCTAGGGTTGATCATGTATGACTAATCTCTTGCTAGTCATCACATTTTGTAACGACTAGCTTCATGATCAACTGGATATGTAATGTTTGGGACGCCTTACTATTGTATATTTGGTGATCTTACATCTTGTAACTTTACTTGCTCGCTTAAGATTGAGACATTAGGCTTGTTATTGACCATAAGAGACTGATAGTTTGTAGTTAAACCCTCATGTATCTAGACAGCCGTGACCGTATAGTGGGATGGATTTTATTTCATTATACGTAGCTGGCTGTGTATGCTCCCGCTCTCCAGTATTCTGGTTCTGGGGCGTTACATGGTTTAAGTGGTGGCCCATGCAGGTCTTGTAAATCAAGATATGTGAGGGTTTACTGAATAGATGTCTCAATCAGCACTCGTCCTTGATCTCTGCCCGAATCTTCTAATCCCTGAGCTTCTTGACCTGATCACATGCTTGTATCATTGATCTGTCTTGGTCCTTCCTTATTGTTCCCTATGTCGTCTTCTTCAGCGGCATTGTTCCTGGACCTGTCGACCAGCAAGGCGAAGCGCTTCCCGTGGACCAGCAGCAACAAGAAGATCAGGCCCAGCACTTAGGAGCAGCCTCCAGGGCCATGCCTTCCAGAGATCCAGAACCCCCGGTGCAGTCAGCCCAGCCCGCGAGGCAGGATGATGGAGCCTTGGTAGGACTTATCAGGGAGTTGCTTGTATCGCAGGATCGTCGAGGAGATGCCTTACATCAGGCAGTAGCAGATGCTCTGGGCAGAGGTGGACATCATGGGAACAGTGCAGCAAACAGTTTCAAGCGCCTGAACCCTCCGTTCTTCGATGGTAGCGAAGACGCTATCGCTGATGATGCATGGCTTCAGGACACAGAGGTGGTATTGGAGGCCGCAAAGACCCCAGAAGATGAGAAGGTGGCCGTGGTGCGCCTGCAGTTATTGGATCTAGCCCGCAGCTGGTGGACAGCGCAGGCCGTTGGGTTGGTGACGCCTATTGCCTGGGTAGTATTCCGTTAGCGGTTCCGGACCAAGTACTTCGATGCGGTGGCTCGGTACGATCTTCAGACCAAGTTTACCAATTTGAAGCAGATGGGCAGGACGGTCGATGGGTATGCGGCCGAGTTTTCTAGGCTTAGTCGGTTTGCTCCCACCTTGGTGGCGACCGAGTTCGATAGAGCCCAGCGATTTCAGCAGGGACTCTACCTGGAAATTTTGTTGGCGGTGGAGCAGTTTGAGCATCAAACTTTTGATGCGATATTGAGGGCGGCTAGGAGGCATGAATATACCTTCCAGAGGATTGTGGACAGGACCGAAGGTCGAAAGCGATCTCACGGCCAGATGAATCAGTCGTCAGCTCCAGCCCCGGCAGCTAGAGCCTTGACCATTGGAGCTCCGAGGAGGGCAGCATCAGTTACGTCGGTTCAGCATTCAACCCCGACGTATCCTCAGCAGCAGAAGCAGAAGCAGTCTTCCCCCATGGGTTGCTCTTATTGTGGAAAGCCTGGACATGTTGTTTCAGAGAGTCGCAAGGCTCGAGGATTGTGTTTGCTTTGTGGAGCGCCAGACCACAAGGTAGGGTCCTGCCCGTTCAGGACTGACTCATCACTAGCCAGGACTAGTTCATCAGTGAGGGGACTAGCCCCTGTACCAGTCCAGCAGCAGTTTCCATCCCCAAGGCCATTGCCGACGCAGACCCAGGCTTTTCATCAGCAAAGGCCTCAGCAGTTTGCCCAGGCGCAAGCCCAGAATAGGCAGCGAGGATTCCAGCAGAGAGGACCGGCACCCAGAGGACATGGTCAAGTGTTGGCTTTGACCATGGAAAAAGAAAGAGTGGCACCAGGTGAGGTAGTGGAAGGTACTATTCTCGTCAACACATTTTCTGCTTCAGTGTTATTTGATTCTGGTGCATCGCATTCATTTATGTCTGCACGATTTGCGATACGGATAGGACTGGAGCCCGAGTCGTTATCAGTAAGACTCAATATACTTACTGGTAATGGTCTTGTGGGAGTAGATAGAGTATTTTTCTCGTGTCGAATCGTGGTTAGCGGTAGAGAGTTTCCCGCTAGGCTGATAGAATTCCCGATGGCCGATAATAATGTGGTCTTAGGGATGGATTGGTTGAGAGACCAGTATGCTAGGATAGACTGCCATATTGGCAGGATTGTTTTTAGCATTCCAGGCGAGCCGAAGTTTTCCTTTTCTCGAGACGAAGTTGAACCTTCTCCCCCAGTATTGCGGATGGTCATAGCAGCAGTGTAGTTACCCCGGATAGTCGAAGAATTTCCAGACGTTTTTTCGGAAGAGCTTCCAGGGATGCCACCAGAACGGGAGATCGAGTTCACTATCGACTTGATTCCCGGGACAGCACCAGTGTTAGAGAGAGTCTACAGGATGGCGCCATCAGAATTGGAGGTATTGTACAAGATGATTGAAGAACTTCGGACCAAGGGATTCATTCGTGCAAGTGGATCGCCTTGGGGAGCCCCGATGCTTCTTGTGAAAAAGAAGGATGGTACGTCCAGATTATGTGTTGACTATCGTACCTTGAACTCAGTAACAATCAAGAACAGATATCCCCTCCCAAGGATAGATGACTTGTTTGATCAACTCAAAGGAGCGGCAGTATTCTCGAAGATTGATTTACGGTCAGGGTGCCACCAGATCAGAGTCAGAGAGCAGGACATCCCGAAGATAGCTTTTCGATCTAGATATGGGCATTAGGAGTTCCTTGTTATGCCCTTTGGAGCAACCAATGCGCCGGCGGTATTCATGGACCTCATGAATCGTATCTTCATGCCTTATTTGGATCAGTTCGTGATCGTGTTCATAGATGATATCCTGGTCTACAGTAAGAGTAAAGCAGAGCATAAGCAGCATCTTAGAGTTGTCCTCCAGATTCTTCGAGAACACCAGTTGTATGCCAAGTTTAGTAAATGTGAGTTTTGGCTCGATCGCATTTCATACTTGGGTCATATCATCACCAAGGGTGGAGTGGAAGTGGATCCCCAGAAGATAGTGGCTATCGAAACCTGGCCAGTGCCCCGTACAGTTCCAGAAGTTCGCAGTTTTCTTGGATTAGCCGGCTATTACCGGAGATTTGTTTCGGACTTTGCTCGGATTTCAGCACCATTGACGCAGTTGACCCGCAAGGATGTGCAGTTTGCTTGGACAGCAGAGTGTCAGAAATCTTTTGAGAAGCTGAAGCGAGGCTTGATGACGGCACCCGTCCTCACACTTCCAGATGGGACTGGAGGATTTTCAGTGTACTGTGACACTTCAGGCAAGGGTTTTGGATGTGTTTTGATGCAACATGGGAAGGTAATAGCTTATACGTCACGTCAACTTCGTGATCATGAGAGGAATTACCCAACCCATGACTTGGAGCTGGCAGCTGTAGTATTTGCACTTAAGTTGTGGAGACACTACTTGTATGGAGATAGGGTGGAGATATTCACCGACCACAAGAGCCTGAAGTATGTTTTCATCCAGAAGGACCTTAACATGCGCCAGAGAAGATGGCTAGAGCTACTTGTGGATTATGATGTCAACCTGCAGTATCACCCTGGGAAGGCCAACGTGGTGGCAGATGTATTAAGCAGAAGAGCCGGAGTTTACCTTATGACAGCGCAACCAGAGTTGTTAGCAGATCTTCAGAAGATGGGTATAGAAGTTGTCCTTCTTACCAATGTGGCATTGATGGCCAGCATGCAAGTGCAGTCCAGTATAGTTGAGAGGATCAAGATAGCTCAGTCCTCCGATTCTAAGCTTCAGCGGCTTAGAGCAGAATGTGAAGCAGGAAAATGACCAGAATTATGCATTTATGAAGATGGTACACTGCGACATGGTAAGCGTCTTTGTGTACCTAGTGGAGATATCAGACAGGAGGTAATGGCGGAAGCCCACAGTTCTCAGTATTCGATTCATCCCGGTGGCACGAATATGTACCGTGATATCCGTCAGCACTTCTGGTGGAATGGCATGAAGAGGGAGATAGCTCGGTTTGTCTCTCGGTGTTTAGTTTGCCAACAAGTCAAGGCTGAACACCAGAGGCCAGCTGGACTTCTTCAGCCCTTGCCAATTCCAGAATGGAAGTGGGAGCATATAACCATAGATTTTATGACTGGATTACCTAGGTCCCCAGCCGGTAGAGATGCTATTTGGGTTATAGTTGACAGGCTTACAAAGGTGGCTCACTTTCTCCCGTTCAGAGTGGGTCAATCGACAGCTCAGCTAGCAGAGATGTACCTCCGGCAGATTGTCAGATTCCACGGAGTACCAGTTAGTATCACCTCGGACCGGGATTCGAGATTCACGTCACACTTTTGGCGTAGCTTGCAAGAGAGTTTGGGAACTCGCCTCCAGTTCAGCTCAGCATATCACCCGCAGACAGATGGTCAGTCAGAGCGCACGATCCAGACTCTTGAGGATATGTTGAGATCTTGCACACTCGACTTCGGTGGTTCGTGGAAAGATCACCTGACCTGGTAGAGTTCTTTTACAATAATAGTTTCCAAGCCAGTATCCAGATGGCTCCGTTCGAGGCGCTGTATGGAAGAAAGTACAGATCCCCACTAGCATGGGACGATGTGGGAGAGAGACAGATGCTTGGTCCAGAGATGATCGCTCAGACAGTTGAAGTGGTCAGGAGAGTTAGAGATCATCTTCACGTTGCACAAGATCGTCAGCGCCATTGGGCCGATTCTCATCGGCGTCCCCTTGAATTTTCGGTCGACGACCATGTATTCCTGAGGATCTCGCCTAACCGTGGCGTCATTCGTTTCGGCGTACGGGGAAAGCTTAGTCCTAGGTATATAGGGCCGTTCGATATTCTGGAGCGAGTAGGAGACGTATCCTATCGTCTCGCTCTTCCACCATCTCTGAGTGAGGTGCATGACGTGTTCCCCGTATCCCAACTACGACGGTATATCCCGGACCCGAGCCACATCCTGGACCATTCGGAATTGGTTGTTGGTACCAACCTTTCGTATGAGAAGAGGCCCGTATCCATATTGGACCAAAGAGAGAAGATGCTCAAGAACAAGACTATCAAGTTAGTCCGTGTTGCTTGGGGTCATCACTCTTTGGGAGAGTCAATGTGGGAGCGTGAGGATGATATTCGATCGCGATATCCCGGCCCGTTTGACTCGTGAGGTATAATATCTTTCCTATGCCTCATGTCTTCGATTCCTTGCTTGTACGAATAATTGCTTGATTGCTTGACTAGTATAGCTTGCCTGTGAGTAGTATAGCTTGTCCTTGCAATCTCTAGCCACTTGATTAAATTCCGAGGACGGAATTCTTTTAAGGTGGGTAGAGTTGTAATGACCATTTTCGTATTACGTATTTTGTATACGTGTAAGTATTTAGACCCGTATTACAAGCTTGATTTATTTTGGCATTTTCTTGATTGGTTTATCTTGACTTGGTTCGGCTTGGTTTTGTATGGTTCGGTTCTTTTATAAATATATGAACCAAACCACTCCCACCTACCACATTCAATAAATATCCCACCTACCACCACCACTCTCAATAAATATCCCACTAGAATTTCTCTCTTCATTACTTCTTCTTCCCCACCATTACTTCTTCAACCACCAGAGAGAGAGAGAGTGGGAGAGCTTAGGCAAGTGCACCTTGCTTCATGGAGGAAGTCCATTTTTATTGTTCCATTGTCTTCCTCATGTGTTTCTAAACCACTTTAGTACTTGTCATTTTCATTTCCATGGTTAAATTTTGTAGATCTAGCTTTGTGGTATTTTTGGTTTTCAGGACTTTTGATCCATCACACTTGCATATTTGCTAAGTTGATGATACCATGATTGCAGAGAAGTTCGTTAGGTCCAATTTGACCTATGGGAATTTTTGCATGAGCCGCATGGGCATTGTAGCACTGAGACGTATGGCCCTTGCAGCATGCAAATGTAAAAGACCAGCCGCATAAGCATTCAAGATTTCATTTATTGCATTACTCTAATAATGAGCCGCATATGGCTTGCTTCATGAAGGAGCCGCATAGGCTTTATCATGAATGCAATAAATACGTTCACACTAATGCATTCTAATGCATTAATAATATAGCATTTCCAATCAATTAGCAAGTGCTTGGAAAACCGAGCAGTAAGAATTGATGCCTCCCAAGCATCCACGTGCCCCGGGCAATTAATGCCTTAACACCAATGTACTTGCTTGTGCATTGCTTGGGCTGCCAATGCATAGCCGCATAAAACACATTCCAAGCCGCATGCATTCTTTCCTGAATGCATTTTCGCGTGCAAATTTTTGCAGAGCCGCATAGCCCTCCTCCCTTAATGAATGCATGTAAGGCTTGTTTTTTTTCCTAATGCATTTTTTGCATGGTCTTTCCTGGAGAGAGAGCCGCATACATATTAATTAATACACTTAGAGCATTGGCTGATGTTTGACTTTTCTCAAGGTCTTTTGCATTTAAGTCCGCAAGCCTCCAAAGCCTCGAGCCGCATGAGAAATGCATTTTTTTGCACTTAAGTCCACAAGCCTCCAAAGCATCAGCCGCAGAGCATTATCATAAGGCATGTGAGCCGCAGAGCATTATTTTTACACTTTAGCTCAGGCTTTGCTTTAATGCTTGGCTGAAATCAATTCGTAAGCATTAAATTAATGATTGGTTGAAAGCATTCATAAAGCATTATTTTAATGCTTTGGATGAAAGCATTCCTAAGCATTATTCTAATGTTTTGGATGAAAGCAATTCGTAAGCATTAATGCTTTGGCTGAAGCATTGGCTTAAGCAAATGCTTAAAGCATTATTTTAAGGCTTTGACATTATTTTAATACTTTGACTTAATCATTTGCTTAGGCATTATTTTAGGCATTATTTTAACACATTAGTTATTCAAGCATTACTTTAATGTATTAATGCATTAAATTAAGCACTTTTTTGCATGGCCATCTAATCGTTAGCCGCATGTGTATTGCTCGCTTGTATGCACTACAGGCAGCTTGCTGCAGCTGCATATGCACTGTTGTATGGCCTTGCATAAAATTGCTTGAAAGCTCATATATTGGCCGCATACGGCCAATTCGGTTGCACGTCTGCTTGTGCCATATTAAATTTTAAGTGTGTTCCCTGACACGATGGTGACCTGTTGAGGTGCACTCTTGACAAGACATGATAGTGGCCCGACGCGGCGCACTCCTAACAGTGAGCATGGCATGACAAGATTGAATGGCCTGGACACCGTGGATGATTATGTTTGTACAATCGAACCGTTAATATTCGCATCATGTCTAGGACGGGGATCCCTGAGTACCACGGTCAGGGGTACCTACTGTAAATGGCTAAGGCTAACAACTAGAATAATACAGTAGTCATGAGAGATCTCCCCAGCTACAGGTGATCCCGTTATCCCGGCCACCATTGTGGGACTTGCAGCCTGCCGACGAGTAGGGCACAAGTCTAAATTTACTGACATATGGAAAAGAACGATGCACTATTTCATGAACCCAAGTCGCCTGGATAACCTGGATCAGCTGCAGGGCTTGTGGCTGGAGGAATATCTCACTGCATGTTGTGGCAATTTAGTTAGCTAATGTAGAAAGCCGTAGACACTGATTGGCCGAAATCGATTGTATGGTGTGGTTTCAGTGCTCGATTATTGCAAGCTTGATCGCATGATTGTCAATCCTAACAATAAAGATCAGAGGCTAAGTTCTGTCTTATATTTAACTCCTTTTGCGTGAAGACATACTTCAAGCTCTTATGATCCGTAAATATCTCCACATGCTCTCCGTACAAATAATGACTCTACATCTTCAATGCAAAGATCACAACTGCTAACTCCAAATCATAAGTAGGATAATTCTTCTCATGTGCCCTTAGTTGCCTTAATGCGTAGGCTATGACCTTTCTATGTTGCATCAAAACACATCCAAGTTCACTACCTGACGCATCACTATAAACCACGAATCCTATCGATCCATAGGGGAGGGTCAAAATAGGTGGTAAGGTCAATCTCTTCTTCAATTCTTCAAAAGTCTTCTGACAATCTTCTGTCCATCAAAACTCTTGATCCTTGTGCGTCAACCGCTTCATGGGATCTGCAATCCGTGAGAAATTTTCTATGAACCTGCGGTAATGCCCGACAAGTTCGAAAAAACTCCTAACTTCAGCAATCGATGTTGGTGTCGGCCAAGACTCTACGGTAGCTATCTTTTCCTGATCAACTGAAAATCCTTCTCCCGAGATAATGTATCCAGGGAATGGAACTCTATCAAGGCTAAATTCATACTTACTAAGCTTAGCATATAATCTCTCCTTCCTTAATACTCCCAACACAACTCTAAGATGCTTCTCGAAAATAAGCTAGGAAAAAAAGGATTAAAGTGTTTACTGCAGAAGAATTCTAATACCACTAGTCGTACCATTCTATCATAGGTATAGTATTATAATCTATTCAATGATACTCGTATGTTCACTCCTAGCAATTTTTCCTAATGGGCTCTACGCATCCGATATCCAGGCATTCATACTCGACTCATAATCTCACTAGGATCCATCTATAAGAAAGGCTACCCAACATCACAATCACACCAATGTCTAGCTTAATTATATTCTATAATATAACTATAAGGTTTGTCTATTTTAGTCATCTAATAAATAGAATGTAACGGAAGCCTAAGGGTGGGTCAAACGAACCTATATACCAATTTCAAACAACGGTAGCGTCAAGCAAAGCAGGAGGGTTTGTCGAATTATTTCCAAGAACGATGTAAAGCCAAACAAGATGCATAGGACATAGTCTAGGTAAGACTCGAGAACCATATATCTTCGTGGTTATGTCACATAAAGTTACTGCCTCACCAGTGTGCATCTGGCTGCAAATAACTTTCTTATTCCATAATACGACGGATGGCTGTAGTGTACATCTACCATGCCAAGTAATACAGGTTCTTGAGCTTATCTTGGCCAAATCCATGAAATACTTTTGAATTAAATTTTTTTACGAAAATACAGAAAAAATGTCAACATGCATAGGATATGGTTCAAGTAGAATTTGAGAAACATATATAGCCATGATGCCGTTATCTGAAGTCTTGCCTCGCCAGTATTTCTCTGGCTACAAAAACTTTAATTCCGTAATACAAGGATAAATATAATTTCTCAAACTTTTCCTTAGACCAATCCATAATACACTTTACAACAACTTAGCACAAAAAGAACTGGAAGAATTACTCAAGAAGTCAAAATGGAAGGGTTTAATCAAATGAGTAGGAAAGAACACAAAAGCAATCATGTTGAAAAAGAAGATAACCTGGAAACATTCATGCTGAAGAGTCGGAGAGAAGTCTATAATCTTGTTTGTGGATGTATCCTCAAGTCCTATTCCTCAATCTATTACGGGCTAATAGTATAGATATCACCATGACATCGCACAATTCGTGAAGACTCCACCTGCACTTATGACTTCTAATGACTGTGCTCCTGCTTTCCTAATGTGATAGTAAGGAAAGATACATCCATTATAAAGATTCATCTTACTAGCATGAATATATAAGGATTACAGTAGAACATATCAAACTGGATGCAAATCAAAAAGTCAAATACGAGTTCGAAACGAAGTCAAAGAAGGTATCAAGCATGTAGATGTGATCCTATAGGTCTTTCCTATTTTATTTGCAGGCTCACGTCGGTACAGTTATGTAACCGAAGTGATTAACGTAGACCTGCATGGGCCACCACAAAAACATGTAACGCCCCAGTCCCAAAATACGTGGGACCAAAAATACGAATACATGCCAGCAGCACTTCACTAATGGGCCAAGCTACACAACAAGCCCATTAGCGAAATACTTAAGCTGTAAATCATGATAATACCCAGAAATACAATATAGTCCACAGGTATATACATCTAATCACATCCACATTGTCTACAAAGAGATCAAGAATAAATAAGGAAATGTCTCAAATATCCAGCAATAAAAGTAATAAAGTCCGTACGGGTAAAATATCCCGAAATCACAGAAATAGAAAGAAAGTACAAATAAACTACAAGTCTGATAAAAAAAGGAAATAATGTATCAAGACTAAATATGATTATAACATGATCAAAAAAAATTTTCTAGCACTATCTCGCCCTCCTGTGCCGGTACGCCTCTGGTCTCAGCTTCCGAACCGTAAACCTCTGGGTAGTCTTCAGCTTCGTCTAAGCCTGGGAAATAGCCAGGTCCTCAGAGGACTAGCAAGGTGCATAATATACATGCCAAGGTACAGTAATAAAAATATGAAGTAGGGCAATCTACTATATCCGTCTATGTGCTATGCAAGTGAGATACTTTTCTAGAATACCATACCCCTTCCACTAAGGCTCACTAGCACCTCAGCAGGGTATTGTCCCCAATACCTGTATCATGGCACTAAGGACAATTAATTCTCGACAGTGATAATCCCTTACTCTGCTACAGAGATAAAGGTCACTAAACAACGGGCCATACGACAATATGTCTGATATTGTAGTCAAGTTCTCCCCAATCCCTATGTCTAGAATCTAACATTGTCAAGTCTGTACAGTCATCTCAAAAGTAAAAGCAATCCTGATAAAGAAATCTAGAATGCTAACACGAGATCAATACCACGAATAGTCATGTAAACCTCGCATCATGAATGTGTCCGTGTCCTATGGTCAAACGTGTCAATAGACACATCAGTATGTACGTAATGCATAATGTCAATACTTGATGTCACTATCATGACATCGGTACCTGTCTATAAACGGACACTAAGTATCAACGTCCTACGTCATGTAATGCTAATCAAAAAGAACAATAAGACAGAAAAGAAAGATCTGTAACGAAGGCAAGGCACGCTTGCCTGTAACTGCTATCTGCGGGTAGGCCTGTCCAACTCCGATGTCCTTGTCGATCCTCCCAAGCTCACCTATAATAATACACTATATTTAATATTCTATATCAAAATACCATATATAAATTATATGAATATTTATGACTCCTAGTTGTCATAACATTGCTACGACACTACATCTATTATATAAGTACATATAGGTAACAAAACCTCTCGTAAATACTTTACAATTATAATAAAATAATATATTTAAATTCTGAAATTTATCTATAAATACTTATATATTTCTATAATGTTATTTTCAATAGAAAAACCCTTTCACAAGAGGTCTTATGTCAATGCCACATATGACTTCCTCAAATCGACCCATTAATTTAGTCCCGAAACAACAATTAAAATAAAATTACTAAATTCTTTAAAAATCCCAAAAATTAGTTAAAATAGTATTTATAATGTTAAAACTTGCACAACATAAATTTTAATATGGATTCATAGAGTTTTGACACTTTTGGACACAAGGAAAACAAAATTTTTCGTAGTTCGGTGACATGACAAATGTCATGAATTTTTAAAAATAGCAAGCAGATGCAAAACCCAACTTTCAGATATGCTTCGGAAAGGTATCAACGTCTAGATTCTTAATAAAAATATTAAAAAGTTAAAAACTAACCTTAGATAGGCGAAAAGTAGCCCACAAAAGAATTCATCAGTTCTGGATACCCTATCGTAGAATCAACGCCACGGGCAAACCGCTTGGAACTAGGAGATCCAGCGATCAGAGTTGGACTAGACACAAAAAGGTAACTCTCATATATTGTTTGAGGAGAAAAAGATGAGAAAAAGTAGGTGAAACATCATCTACAATTTGACTAACCTGCTGTGATATTTCAGACTTTGATTCTACGGAGTTTCGACCCAAGTAGCGCATCGTGTACCTCTCTAACAGCTGCAAAGTTGCTCTTACAGTTGCTTGGATGGAAGAGGATGTTGAGAGGGACGTCCAAGTGGTGGTGGTTGGCACAAAAATTGAGAAGAAATTATATTTTGTGAAGAAAGGAGGGTCGACTAGGGTTTTGGGTTTGGAGTGGTGTCCGCAAGGTTGGGGGTGATTTATGGAGTAGTGGGTGGTTATAATAGAGGAGGATGGTTAGGGTTTGATAGGTATATATATATTTAGTGCATAGGCTTTGGTTTGATCTAGTTTGGATTGGATTTGGTTCTCCAAATCATACTATTATTAATAGGTTTCCTATTTTGGTTAGATGTTTGACTAGGTTAGGTTAGGGTCCGAGTAGCATTACGGGTCCAAATCATACTATTATTAATAGGTTTCCAAATCATACTATTCTAGGGTTGACTAGGTTAGGGTCCGAGTAGCATTACTAGTCCAATTGGACCCAAAAATCAATTTAATGAGTCTTATGTGCCATTTGCAAATAAGTAGCACATGAGAACTCGATTGGATGGTACACCCTAGGTATGTGTATTGTAGACTCAAAATGGATCAAAACCATATATTGGTTTATACGGTTTCGATCTATGTCAAGTCCCAAAATCAAGTTGGAAGTTGGACCTAGAATTAAGTTAAATGATCAAATGGTCTAAGTTGACTCGAAATCATGTGAAGCCAAAAGAATGTTGGCGAACAAATTTGGATAGGATATAATATATCAAACTGAAGGTGGACGAGTGTAGAATTCAAATATGGAATTGGATTTGAGAAAACAATATTTATTGTGCTTCAAAAATCAAAGCTACGGTAAACTACTAACATAGTCATCATTAACTTTAATAATTTAAAATATCCATAAAAAATAATTAAAAATAAAATTCAAAAATTAGGGGGCTTACAATTAAAAATAACACAATATATAAATATTTTAAATTATTAAAGTTAATGATGACTATGTTAATAGTTTACCGTAGCTTTGATTTTTTGAAGCACAACAAATATTGTTTTCTCAAATCCAGTTCCATATTTGAATTCTAGACTCGTCCATCTTGAGTTTGATATATCATGTACCATCCAATTTTGCTTTTCAACATTCCTTTGATTTTGCACAATTTTGGGCCAACTTAGGCCAATTTGAGCCATTGACGTAATTTTAAGCCAACTTCCAATTTGCTTTTGGGACTTGACATAGATCGAAACCGTATGATCCAATATATGGTATTGACCCATGTTGAGTCTGTAATTCATATGCCTAGGGTGCACCATCCAATCGAGTTTTCATGCACTACTTATTTACAAATGACACATGAGACTCATTAAATTAATTTTTCGAGTCCAATTTGACTAGTAATGCTACTCGGACCCTAACCTAGTCAACCCTACTAGTTAGAGCCTAACTAGGAGTACCAAAACTAAGTATGCATATATTTAAGAGAATTTTAAGGATTAAATTGCAGCCATATACAATATTCTCTTATATCTTTGACTTGGTCAAACATCTAATCAAAATAGGAAACCTATTAATAATAGTATGATTTGGAGAACCAAATCCTATCCAAATTAGATCAAACCAAAGCCCAAGAACTATATATATATATATATATAACTATCAAACTCTAACCATCCTCCTCTCTCATAACCACCCACTACTCCACAAATCCCCCCCAAACCTAGCGGCCACCACTCCAAACCCGAAACCCTAGCCGACCCCCTTTCTTCATAAAATATAATTTCTTCTCGATTTCTCCGCCTACCACCACCACTTGGACATCCCTTTCAACATCCTCTTCCACCCTACCAACTATAGGAGCAACCTTGCGGCCTTTAGAGAGGTGCACGACGCGCTACTTGGGCCGAAACTCCGTCGAATCGAAGTCTGAAACGTCACAGCAGGTTAGTCGAATTGTAGATGATGTTTCACCCACTTTTTCTTATTTTTTCTTCCTTAAACCAAATCTAAGAGTTACCTTTGTATGTCTAGTCCAACCTCTGATCGCCGGATCCCCTCGATCAAAGTGGTTTGCCCATGGCGTTGATTCTACGACAGGGTATCCAGAACTGACAAATTCTGTTGTGGGCCATTTTTTAACTATCTATGGTCAGTTTCTAACCTTCTTATATTTTTATTCAGAATCTAGACATCGATACCTTTCTGATGCATATCTAAGGATTTGCATCCGTTTGCTATTTTTAAAAATTTATGACATTTGTCGTGTCATCGAACTCCAAAAAATTCTGTTTTTCTTGTGTCCAAAAGCGTCAAAACTCCTTGAATCCACACTAAAATTTATGTTGTGCAAGTTTTAACATTATAAATACTATTTTATCTAATTTTTGGAATTTTTACAGAATTTAGTAATTTTATTTTAATCGCTGTTTCGGGACTAAATTAATGGGTCGATTTGAGGAAGTCATATGTGGCATGGATATAAGACCTATTGTGAAAGGTTTTTCTATTAAAAATAGAACTATAGCAATATATAAGTATTTATAGATAAATTTCAAAATTTAAATATATTACTTTTTTATAATTGTAAAGAATTTACGAAAGGATTTGGTACCTATATGTACTTATATAATAGATGTAGTATCGTAGCAACGTTATGACAACTAGGAGTCATAAATACTCATATAATTTATATATGGTATGTTGATATAGAATATTAAATATAGTGTATTATTATAGGTAAGCTTGGAAGGATCGAAAAGGACACCAGAGTTGGACAGGCCTACCCGCAGATTGCAGTTACAGGCAAGCGTGCCTTGCCATCGTTGCAGATCTTTCTTTTCTGTCTTTTTTATTAGCATTGCATGACGTAGGACGTTGATACTTAATGTCCGTTTATAGACGGGTACCGATGTCATGATAGTGACATCGAGTATTGACATTAGGCATTACGTTCATAACGATGAGTCCATTGACACAATTGACCATAGGACACCGACACATTCATGATACAAGGTTTACATGATTATTCGTGGTATTGACCTCATATTTACATTCTAGATTTCTTTATCAGTATTGCTTTTACTTTCGAGATGACTGTACAAACTTGATATTGCTAGATTATAGACATGGGGATTGGGGAGAACTTGACTACAATATCAGACCTATTGTCGTGTGGCCCGTTGTTTAGTGACCTTTATCTTTGTAGAAGAGTAAGAGATTATCTCTGTCAAAAATTAATTGTCCTTGGTGCCACGACACAGGTACTGGGGACAATACCCAACTGAGGTGCTAGTGAGCCTTAGTGGAAGGGGTCTGGTATTCTAGAAAAGTATCTCACTTGCATAGCACTTAGACGGATACAGTAGATTGCCTTAGTTCATATTTTATTTCTGTACCTTGGCATGTATATTATGCACCTTGCTAGTCCTCTGAGGACCTGGCTATTTCCCAGGCTTAGATGAAGCTGAAGACTACCCAGAGGTTTACGGTTCGGGAGCTGAGACCGGAGGCGTACCGGCATAGGAGGACGAGATAGTGCCAGAGGATTTTTCGTGATCATGTTATAATCATATTTAGTCTTCTACAATATTTTCTTTTCTTTTCATCAGACTTGTAGTTGATTTGTACTTTCTTTCTATTTCTGTGGTTTCAGGATGTTTTACCCGCACAGACTTTATTACTTTTATTGCTGGATATTTGAGACATTTTCTTATTTATTCTTGATCTCTTTGTGGATAATGTGGATGTGATTAGATGTATATACCTATGGACTATATTGTATTTCTGGGTGTTATCATGATTTACAGCTTAAGTATTTTGCTAATGGGCTTGTTGTGTAGCTTGGTCCATTAGTGAAGTACTGCTGGCATGCATTCGTATTCCTGGTCCTACGTATTTTAGGACTGAAACGTTACATGTTTTTGTGGTGGCCCATGCAGGTCTATGTTAATCACTTCGGTTATGTTACTGTACCGACGTGAGCCTGCAATTATAATAGAAAAGAGCCATAGGATCACATCCACATGCTTGAAACCTTTCTTGACTTCGTTTCGAACTCTCACTTGACTTTCCGATTTGCATCCAGTTTGATTATGTTCTAACGTAATCCTTATTTATTAGTGCTCGTAAGACGAATATTCATAATGGATGTATCTTTCCTTACTATCACATCAGGAAAGCAGAGGCATAGACACTAGAAGTCATAGGTACAGGTAGAGTCTTCGTGAATTTTGCGAAGTCGTAGAAATACCTAGGATAGTCGTACTACTATAAGCCTGCAACCAATTAAGGAATAGAACTTGAGGATACATCCACAAATATGATTATAGACTTTTCTCAAACTCTTCAGCATGATTTCTTTCATGTTATCTTATTTCTTAATATAATTGCTTTAGTATTCTTTCTTACTTAAGATTTGACTAAACCCTTCCCTATTGACTTCTTGAGTAAAATCTTCTCGTTCATTTTTGCTAATTTGTTGGAAACTGCCTTATGGATTGGTCCAAGGAAAAGTTTGAGAAATTATATTTATCCTTGTATTATGGAATCAAAGTTTTTGCAGCCTGAAAAATACTGGCGAGGCAGTACTTCAGATAACGGCATCATGGCTACATATGTTTCTCAAATTCTACTTGACCTATATCATATGCATGTTGATTTCTTTCCCTGTATTTTTGTAAAAAGTCAATTCAAAAAATCTTTTATGGATTTGGCCAAGATAAGCTCAATAACCTGTATTACCTGGCATAGCAGATATGTACTGCAGCCATCCATCGTATTATGGAACAAGAAAGTTATTTGCAGCCAGATGCACACTGGCGTGGCAGTAACTTCACATAACATAATCACGGAGATATGTGGTTCTCGAGTCTTACCTAGACTAAGTCCTATACATCTTGTTTGGCCTCATACCGTTCTTGGAGATAATTCAACCAACCTTCCTTCTTTGCTTGACCCTACCATTGTTTGAAGTTGGTATATAGGTTTGTTTGACCAAGTCTTAGGTTCCTGTTACCTTCTATTTATTAGATGACTAAAATAGACAAACCTTATAACTATATTATAAAATATAATTAAGCTAGATTATTAGTGTAATTGTGGGGATGGGAAGCTAGAAATGGGTAAGTTTCTTAGAGTTGGATCATAGTGAGATTATGAGTTGAGTATGAGTGCCTGGATATCGGATGCATGGAGCCAATTTAGAGAAATTTTTAGGAGTGAACTGACAAGTATCATTGAATAGGTTATAATACTATACCTACGATAGAATGGTACGACTAGTGGTATTAGAATTCTTCTGCAGTAAATACTTTAATCCTTTTTTCCTAGCTTATTTTCGAGGAGCATCTTAGAGTTGTGTTGGGAGTATTAAGGAAGGAGAGATTGTATGCTAAGCTTAGTAAGTACAAATTTTGCTTTGATAGAGTTCCATTCCTTGGACATATTATCTTGGAAGAAGGACTTTCAATGGATCCGGAGAAGATAGCTACCGTAGAGTCTTGGCCGACACCAACATCGGTTACAGAAGTTAGGACTTTTCTCAGACTTGTCGGGCATTATCGTAGGTTCATAGAAAATTTCTTACGGATTGCAGATCCCATGACGCAATTGACGCACAAGGATCAAGAGTTTCGATAGACAAAAGATTGTTAGAAGGCGTTTGAAGAATTGAAGAAGAGGTTGACCTCAGCACCTATTTTGACACTTTTTTCTGGATCAAGAGGATTCGTGGTTTATAGTGATGCGTCAGGTAGTTGACTTGGATGTGTTTTGATGCAACATGGAAAGGTTATAGCCTATGCATCGAGGCAGATGATGGTATATGAGAAGAATTATCCTACTTATGATCTGGATTTATCAGTGGTGATCTTTGTATTGAAGTTATGGTGGCATTATTTATACGGAGAGCATAGAGGCATTATTTGTACGGATAGCGTGTGGAGATATTTACGAATCATAAGAGCTTGAAGTATGTCTTCATGCAAAAGGAGTTAAATATGAGACAGAGGCGGTGGTTGGAGCTCATGACAGACTATGACATAGATTTGCAGTACCATCCTGGCAAGGCAAATGTAGTAGCGGCCTCTTTAGGTAGGAAGCCTACTGCATATTTCTTGGAAGCTAAGTCACAGTTATTAGAGGATCTTCATGAGCTTGGAATAGAAGTCATTGTGCCGGGACAATAATGAGTACTTGCTAACCTTGAAGTATAGTCGTCACTAGTGGATAGAATCATGGCAGCGTTACCTATCGATGCAAGATTTTGAAGACTTTGCGAGAGGACAGAGGTGAGAGCGACAGTTACCTAGACCAGAGCTTGTGACACAGACAGTTGAAAAAGTGAAGCAGATTCAGAGTCATCTTCAGGCAGCTCAAGACCGGTAGAAGCATTGGGCCGATACGCATCGTCGACTACTGGAATTCAAGGAGTGAGAGCATGTATTTATGAGGATCTCACCGACGCGGAAAACTATTAGATTTGGTAGTAAAGGAAAGTTGACTCTAAGGTATATAGGACCGTTCGATATCATTGGACGTGTAGGAGAGATGGCATATTGTCTTGTATTACCCCCATCACTAGAGGGAGTGCATGATGTATTCCATGTCTCACAGCTGAGGAGGTATATGACTGATCCCAGTCATGTGGTCGATCACACTGAGATCACGGTGGGACCTAATTTTCATACGAGGAACAGCCGGTAGTTATCTTGGATACAAGTGTGAAGACGCTCAGAGAGCAGACGATTAGACTGGTTCGTATTGTATGGAGGCACCATTCTCAGGGAGAATCAACTTGGGGGCGTGAAGATTCTATGTGTGAGCGGTATCCCCACTTATTCGTAGATGCCAGTAAGTCTTAGCTTAATTATTCTTATGATAAGTTTTCTTTTTATAATTGTGTTATTTTTAATTTCGAGGACAAAATTTTATAAGGGGGTAGGTTGTAAGCCCCCTGATTTTTGAATTTTATTTTAATTATTTTATATGGATATTTTAAATTATTAAAGTTAATGATGACTATGTTAGTAGTTTACCGTAGCTTTGATTTTTTTGAAGCACAACAAATATTGTTTTCTCAAATCCAGTTCCATATTTGAATTCTAGACTCGTCCACCTTGAGTTTGATATATCATGTCCCATCCAATTTTGCTTTTCAACATTCCTTTGACTTTGCACAATTTCGGGCCAACTTAGGCCAATTTGAGCCATTGACGAAATTTTAAGCCAACTTCCAATTTGCTTTTGGGACTTGACATAGATCAAAACCGTATGACCCAATATATGGTTTTGACCCATGTTGAGTCTACAATTCATATGCCTAGGGTGCACCATCCAATCGAGTTTCCATGTGCTACTTATTTGCAAATGGCACATGAGACTCATTAAATTAATTTTTCGAGTCCAATTTAACTAGTAATGCTACTTGGACCCTAACCTAGTCAACCCTACTAGTTAGAGTCTAACTAGGAGCACCAGAACTAAGTATGCATATATTTAAGAGAATTTTAAGTATTAAATTGCAGCCATATGCAATATTCTCTTATATCTTTGACTTGGTCAAACATCTAACCAAAATAGTAAACATATTAATAATAGTATGATTTGGAGAACCAAATCCTATCCAAATTAGATCAAACCAAAGCCCAAGCATTATATATATATATATATATATATATATATATATATATATATATATATATATATATATATATATATATATATATATATATATATATATAACTATCAAACCCTAACCATCCCCCTCTCTCATAACCACCAACTACTCCACAAATCCCCCTCCCCCAAAACCTAGCGGCCACCACTCCAAACCCGAAACCCTAGCCGACCCCCTTTCTTCACAAAATATAATTTCACCTCGATTTCTCCGCTAACCACCACCACTTGGACATCCCTCTCAACATCCTCTTCCACCCTACCAACTATATGAGCAACCTTGCGGCCGTTAGAGAGGTGCACGATGCGCTACTTGGGCCAAAACTCCGTCGAATCGAAGTCTAAAACGTTATAGCAGGTTAGTCGAATTGTAGATGATGTTTTACCCACTTTTTCTCATCTTTTTCTCCTCAAAGAAAATCTGAGAGTTACCTTTGAATGTCTAGTCCAACCTCTGATTGCTGGATCTCCTAGTTTCAAGTGGTTTTCCCGTGACGTTGATTCTACGACAGGATATCCAGAACTGACGAATTCTATTGTGGACCATTTTTCACCTATCTATATTCAGTTTCTAATCTTGTTATATTTTTATTCAGAATCTAAACGTCGATACCTTTCCGACGCATATCTGAAAGTTAGATTTTGCATCCGTTTGCTATTTTTAAAAATTCAGGACATTTGTCATGTCACCGAACTCCAAAAAATTCTGTTTTCCTTGTGTCCAAAAGTGTCAAAACTCCATGAATCCATATTAAACTTTATGTTGTGCAAGTTTTAACATTATAAATACTATTTTAACTAATTTTTGGAATTTTTACAGAATTTGGTAATTTTATTTTAATCGTTGTTTCGGGACTAAATTAATGGATCGATTTGAGGAAGTCATATGTGGCATTGACATAAGACCTCTTATGAAAGGGTTTTTCTATTAAAAATAGCATTATAGCAATATATAAGTATTTATAGATAAATTTCAGAATTTAAATATATTATTTTGTTATAATTGTAAAGAATTTACGAAAGGATTTGGTACCTATATGTACTTATATAATAGATGTAGTATCGTAGCAACGTTATGACAACTAGGAGTCATAAATACTCATATAATTTATATATGGTATGTTGATATAGAATATTAAATATAGTGTATTATTATAGGTAAGCTTGGAAGGATCGAAAAGGACACCAGAGTTGGACAGGCCTACCCGCAGATTGCAGTTACAGGCAAGCGTGCCTTGCCATCGTTGCAGATCTTTCTTTTCTGTCTTTTTTTATTAGCATTGCATGACGTAGGACGTTGATACTTAATGTCCGTTTATAGACGGGTACCGATGTCATGATAGTGACATCGAGTATTGACATTAGGCATTACGTTCATAATGATGTGTCTATTGACACAATTGACCACAGGATACCGACACATTCATGATACGAGATTTACATGATTATTCGTGGTACTGACCTCGTGTTTGCAATCTAGATTTCTTTATCAGTATTGCTTTTACTTTTGAGATGACTGTACAGACTTGACATTGCTAGATTCTAAACATGGGGATTGGGGAGAACTTGACTACAATATCAGACCTATTGTCGTGTTGTCCGTTGTTTAGTGGCCTTTATCTCTATAGCAGAGTAAAGGATTATCACTGTCGATAATTGATTGTCCTTGGTGCCATGACACAGGAACTGGGGACAATACCCTGCTGAGGTGCTAGTGAGCCTTAGTGGAAGGTGTCTAGTATTTTAGAAAAGTATCTCACTTGCATAGCACATAGACGGATACAGTAGATTCTTAGTTCATATTTTATTTCTGTACCTTGGCATGTATATTATGCACCTTGCTAGTCCTCTGAGGACCTGGCTATTTTCCAGGCTTAGACGAAGCTGAAGACTACCCAGAGGTTTACGGTTCGGGAGCTGAGACCGGAGGCGTACCGGCACAGGAGGACGAGATAGTGCCAGAGGATTTTTCGTGATCATGTTATAATCATATTTAGTCGTGCTACATTATTTTCTTTTCTTTTCATCAGACTTGTAGTTGATTTGTAGTTTCTTTCTATTTCTGTGGTTTCGGGATGTTTTACCCGCACAGATTTCATTACTTTTATTGCTGGATATTTGAGACATTTTCTTATTTATTCTTGATCTCTTTGTGGATAATGTGGATGTGATTAGATGTATATACCTGTGGACTATATTGTATTTCTGGGTGTTATCATGATTTATAGCTTAAGTATTTCGCTAATGGGCTTACTGTGTAGCTTGGCCCATTAGTGAAGTGCTGCTGGCATGTATTCGTATTCCTGGTCCTACGTATTTTGAAACTCGGGCGTTACATATTTTTGGTTGTAAGCCCCCTCATTTTTTGATCTTATTTTTAATTATTTTACATAGATATTTTAATTTATTAAAGTTAATAATGACTATGTTAGTAGTTTACTGTAGCTTTGATTTTGGAAGCACAACAAATATTGTTTTCTCAAATCCGGTTCCATATTTGAATTCTAGACTCGTCTACCTTGAGTTTGATATATCATGTCCCATCCAATTTTGCTTTTCAATATTCCTATGACTTCGCACAATTTCGGGCCAACTTAGGCCAATTTGAGCCGTTGGCGTAATTTTTAAGCCAACTTCCAATTTCATTGTTGGACTTGACATATATCAAAACCGTATGACCCTATATATGATTTTTATCCATTTTGAATCTACAATGCACATGCCTAGGGAGTACCATCCAATCGAGTTCTCATGTGCTACTTATTTGCAAATGGCACATGAGACTCATTAAATTAATTTTCGGGTCCAATTTGACTAGTAATGCTACTCGGACCCGAACCTGGTCAGCCCTACTAGTTAGAGCGTAACTAGGAGTACCAAAACCAAGTATGCATATATTTAAGTGAATTTTAAGGATTAAAATGCAGCCATATGCAATATTCCCTTATATATTTGGCTTGGTTAAACATTTAACCAAAATAGGAAACCTATTAATAATAGTATGATTTGGAGAACCAAATCCTATCCAAATTAGATCAAACCAAAGCCCATGCACTATATATATATACCTATCAAACCCTAACCATCCCCCTCTCTCATAACCACCCACAACTCCATAAATCCTCCCAAACCTAGCGGCCACCACTCCAAACCCGAAACCCTAGCAGACCCCCTTTCTTCACAAAATATAATTTTTCCTCAATTTATGTGCCAACCACCACCATTTGGACATCCCTCTCAATATTATCTTCCACTCTAGCAACTGTAGGAACAATCTTGCGGCCGTTAGAGAGGTGCACGACGCGCTACTTGGGCCGAAACTCCTTCAAATCGAAGTCTGAAACGTCACAGCTGGTTAGTCAACATGTAGATGATGTTTCATCCACTTTTTCTCATTTGTTTCTCCTCAAACCAAATCTGAGAGTTATCTTTATATGTATACTCCAACATATGATCGCCGAATCTTCTAGTTCCAAGCGGTTTGCCCGTGGCGTTGATTCTACGACAGGGTATCTAGAACTCACAAATTCTGTTGCAGGCCACTTTTTGCCTATCTAAGTTCAGTTTTTAATCTTTTAATATTTTTATACAGAATCTAGATGTTGATACCTTTCCGACGCATATTTAAAAGTTAGGTTTTGCATCCGTTTTCTATTTTTAAAAATTCATGACATTTGTCATGTCATCGAATTCCAAAAAATTATGTTTTCCATGTGTCCAAAAGTGTCAAAACTCCATGAATCCATATTACACTTCATGTTGTGCAAGGTTTAACATTAAAAATACTATTTTAACTAATTTTTGAGATTTTAATAGAATTTATAAATTATATTTAATCATTGTTTCGGGGCTAAATTAATGGGTCGATTTGAGGAAGTCATATGTGGCAATGACATAAGACCACTTGTGAAAGGGTTTTACTATTAAAAATAGTATTATAGAAATATATGATTATTTATAGATAAATTCTAGAATTTAAATATATTATTTATGAGAGGTTTTGTTACCTATATGTACTTATATAATAGATGCAGGGTCGTAACAACGTTATGACAACTAGGAGTCACAAATACTCATATAATTTATATATGATATGTTGATATAGAATATTAAATATAGTGTATTATTATAGGTGAGCTTGGGAGGATCGACAAGGACACCGGAGTTGGACATGCTTATCCGTAGACAGCAGTTACAGGCAAGCGTGCCTTGCCTTCGTTACAGATTATTCTTTTCTGTTTTATTTGTTATTTTTTTATTAGCATTACATGACGTAGGACGTTGATACTTAGTGTCCATTTATAGACGGGTGCCGATGTCATGATACTGACATCGAGTATTGACATTAGGTATTACGTACATACTGATGTGTCCATTGACACAATTGACCACAGGACACAGACACATTAATGATGCAAGGTTTACATGATTATTCGTGGTATTGACCTCGTGTTTACATTCTAGATTTCCTTATCAGTATTGCTTTTACTTTCGAGATGACTGTACAGACTTGACATTGCTAGATTCTAGACATGGGTATTGGGGAGAACTTGACTACAATATCAGACCTATTGTCGTGTGGCCCGTTGTTTAGTGACTTTTATCTCTGTAGCAGAGTAAGGGATTATCACTGTCGAGAATTGATTGTCCTTGGTGCCACGACACAGGAACTGGGGACAATACCCTGCTGAGGTGCTAGTGAGCCTTAGTGGAAGGGGTCTGGTATTCTAGAAAAGTATCTCACTTGCATAGTACATAGACGGATACGGTAGATTGCCTTAGTTTATATTTTTATTTTTGTATCTTGGCATGTATATTATGCACCTTGCTAGTCCTCTAAGGACCTGGCTATTTTCCAGGCTTAGACGAAGCTGAAGACTACCCAGAGGTTTACGGTTCGGGAGCTGAGACTGGAGGCGTACATGCACAGGAGGACGAGATAGTGCCAGAGAATTTTTTGTGATCATGTTATAATCATATTTAGTCTTGCTACATTATTTCCTTTTCTTTTTATTAGACTTGTAGTTGATTTGTACTTTCTTTCTATTTCTGTGGTTTCAGGATGTTTCACCCGCATAGACTTTATTACTTTTATTGCTGGATATTTGAGACACTTTATTATTTATTCTTGATCTCTTTGTGGACTCTGTGGATGTGATTAGATGTATATACCTGTGGACTGTGTTGTATTTCTGGGTGTTATCATGATTTACAGCTTAAGTATTTCGCTAATGGGCCTGTAGCGTAGTTTGGCCCATTCGTGAAGTGCTGCTGGCATGTATTCGTATATCTGGTCCTACGTATTTTGGGACTGGGACGTTACATATTTTTGTGGTGGCCCATGCAGGTCAGTTAATCACTTCGGTTACGTTACTGTACCGACGTGAGCCTGCAAATAGAATAGAAAAGACCCATAAGATCACATCCACACGCTTGATACCTTCCATGACTTCATTTTGAACTCTCACTTGACTTCTTCATTTACATCCAGTTTGATTATGTTCTACCGTAATCCTTATTTATTCATGCTAAAAAGACAAATCTTCATAATGGATGTGTCTTCCCTTACTATCACATCAGGAAAGTAGAGGCATAGACACTAGAAGTCATAGGTGCAGGTAGAGTCTTCATGAATTTTGTGAAGTCGTAGTGATACCTAGGATAGTCGTACTACTACGAGCCTGCAACCAATTAAGGAATAGGACTTAAGGATACATCCACAAACATGAATATAGACTTTTCTCAGACCCTTCCGCGTGATTGCTTACATGTTATCTTATTTCTTAATATGATTACTTTTGTGTTCTTTCTTACTCGAGATTTGACTAAACCCTTCCCTATTGACTTCTCGAGTAAATCTTCTCGTTCGTTTTCGTTAATTTGTTGAAAACTGCCTTATGGATTGGTCCAAGGAAAAGTTTGAAAAATAAATTATATTCATCCATGCATTATGGAATCAAAGGTTTTGCAGCCTGAGAAATACTGGCGAGGCAGTACTTCAGATAACGGCATCATGGCTACATATGTTTCTCAAATTTTACTTGAACCATATCCTATGCATGTTGACATTTTTCCTTTATTTTCGTAAAAAAAAAGGTTAATTCAAAAATATTTTATGGATTTGGCCAAGATATGCTCAAGAACCTATATTACCTGGCATGGTAGATGTGCACTACAGCCATCCGTCGTATTATGGAACTAGAAAGTTATTTACAGTCAGATGCACACTGGCGTGGCAGTAACTTTATGTGACATAATCACGGAGATATATGGTTCTCGAGTCTTACCGAGACTATGTCCTATGCATCTTGTTTTGCTTCACATTATTCTTGAAAATAATTCGACAAACCTTCCTGCTTTGCTTGACCCTACCGTTGTTTAAAATTGGTATATAGGTTTGTTTGACCCAGCCTTAGGCTTCCATTACCTTCTATTTATTAAATGACTAAAATAGACAAACCTTATAGTTACATTATAGAATATAATTAAGCTAGATATTGGTTTGATTGTGATGTTGGATAGCTAAAAATGGGTTAGTTTCTTAGAGATAGATCCTAGTGAGATTATGAGTCGAGTATGAGTGTCTAGATATCGGATGCGTAGAGCCTATTAGGAGAAATTGCTAGGAGTGAACTGACGAGTATCATTGAATAGGTTATAATACTATACCTACGATAGAGTGAGTTGTATTGGGAGTATTGAGGAAGGAGAAGTGATAGACCAAGCTTAGTAAGTGTGAATTCTGTTTTGATAGAGTTCCATTCCTTGGACACGTTATCTTGGGAGAAGGACTTTCAATGGATACGGAGAAGATAGCTACCGTAGAGTCTTGGCCGACACCAACATTATTTGCAGAAGTTAGGAGTTTTCTCAGACTTGCCAGGCATTACCGCAGGTTCATAGAAAATTTCTCACGGATTGCAGAGCCCATGACGCGGTTAACGCACAAGGATTAAGAGTTTCAATGGACAGAAGATTGTCAGAAGGCTTTTGAAGAGTTGAAGAAGAGGTTGACCTTAACACCTATTTTGACGCTTCCTTCTGGATCGGGAGGATTCGTTGTATACAGTGATACGTCGGGTAGTGGACTTGGATGTGTTTTAATATAACACGAAAGGTCATAGCCTACGCATCGAGGCAACTAAGGGCACATGAGAAGAATTATCCTACTTATGATTTGGAGTTAGCAGTTGTGATCTTTGCATTGAAGATGTAGAGTCATTATTTGTACGGAGAGCATGTGGAGATATTTACGGATCATAAGAGCTTGAAGTATGTCTTCACGCAAAAGGAGTTAAATATGAGACAGAGACGGTGGTTGGAGCTCATGACCGACTATGACATAGATTTGCAGTACCATCCCGGCAAGGCGAACGTAGTAGCGGCCGCTTTAAGTAGGAAGCCTACTGCATATTTCTTGGCAGCTCAGTCACAGTTATTAGAGGATCTTCATGAGCTTGGAATAAAAGTCATTATGCTGGAACAACAATGAGTTCTTGCCAATCTTGAAGTATAGTCGTCACTAGTGGATAGAATTAAGGCAGCATTACCTACAGATGCAAGATTTTGAAGACTTCACGAGAGGACAGAGATGAGAGCGACAGATACTTGGACTAGAGCTTGTGATGCAGACAGTCAAAAAAGTAAAGCGAATTCAGAGTCATCTCCAGGTAGCTCAAGATCGGTAGAGCATTGGGCCGATATGCATCGTCGACCACTGGAATTCAAGGAGGGAGAGCATGTATTTTTGAGGATTTTACCGACTCGGGGCACTACAAGATTCGAGTGTAGGAGAAAGTTGAGTCCAAGGTATATTGGACCGTTCGATTTCATTGAGCGTGTAGGAGAGGTGACATATCATCTTGCATTACCCCCATCACTAGAGGGAGTGCATAATGTATTCCATGTCTCACAGCTGAGGAGGTATGTGACTGATACCAATCATATGGTCGATCACTCTGAGATCACGGTGGGATCCAGTTTATCATACGAGGAGTAGCCGGTAGGTATCTTGGATATGAGTGAGAAGATGCTTAGAGGACAGACGATTAGACTGGTTCGCCTTGTATGAAGGCACCATTCTCCGGAAGAATCAACTTGAGAGCGTGAAGATTCTATTCATGAGCGTTATCCCCACTTATTCGAAGATGCGGGTAAATCTTCGATTAGTTATTCTTATGATAAGTTTTCTTTTTATAATTGGTTTATTTTTAATTTCGAGGACGAAATTTTCTAACGTGGGTAGGTTGTAAGCCCCCTCATTTTTGGATCTTATTTTAATTATTTTATATAGATATTTTAATTTATTAAAGTCAATAATGACTATGTTAGTAGTTTACTGTAGCTTTAATTTTGGAAGCACAACAAATATTATTTTCTCAAATCCAGATCCATATTTGAATTCTAGACTTGTCCACCTTGATTTTGACATGTCATGTACCATCCAATTTTGCTTTTCAATATTCCTTTGACTTCACACAATTTTGGGCCAACTTAGGCCAATTTGAGCCGTTGGCGTAATTTTTAAGCCAACTTCCAATTTCATTGTTGGACTTGACATATATCAAAACCGTATGACCCAATATATATTTTTGATCCATTTTGAATCTACAATGCACATGCCTAGGGTGTACCATCCAATCAAGTTCTCATGTGCTACTTATTTGCAAATGGCACATAAGACTCATTAAATTAATTTTCGGGTCCAATTTGACTTGTAATGCTACTCAGACCCTAACCTAGTCAACCCTACTAGTTATAGCCTAACTAGGAGTACCAAAACCAAGTATGTATATATTTAAGAGAATTTTAAGGATTAAATTACTGCCATATGCAATATTCCCTTATATATTTGGCTTGGTCAAACATCTAACCAAAATAGGAAACCTATTAATAATAGTATGAATGGAGAACCAAATCCTATCCAAATTAGATCAAACCAAAGCCCATGCACTATATATATATACCTATCAAATCCTAACCATCCTCCTCTCTCATAACCGCCCACAACTCCATAAATCCTCCCAAACCTAGCCGACCCCCTTTCTTCACAAAATATAATTTCTCCTTAATTTCTGCGCCAACCACCACTACTTGGACATCCCTCTCAACATCCCCTTCAACCCTAGTAACTGTAGGAACAATCTTACGGCCGTTAAAGAGGTGCATGATGCGCTACTTGGGCCAAAACTCCGTCGAATCGAAGTCTGAAACGTCACAGCAGGTTAGTCGACATGTAGATGATATTTCATCCACTTTTTCTCATTTTTTTCTCCTCAAACCAAATCTGAGAGTTACCTTTATATGTCTACTCCAACCTCTGATAACCGAATCTCCTAGTTCCAGACGGTTTGCCCGTGGCGTTGATTCTACGACAGGATATCCAGAACTGACGAATTCTGTTGCGGGCCACTTTTTGCCTATCTAAGGTCAGTTTTTAAACTTTTAATATTTTTATTCACAATCTAGACGTCGATAAATTTCTGACGCATATCTGAAAGTTAGGTTTTGCATCTGTTTGCTATTTTTAAAAATTCATGACATTTGTCATGCCACCGAACTCTGAAAAATTATGTTTTCCATGTGTCCAAAAGTGTCAAAACTCCATGAATCTATATTACACTTCATGTTGTGCAAGGTTTAACATTATAAATACTATTTTAACTAATTTTTGGGATTTTTATAGAATTTATTATATTTAATCATCGTTTCGGGGCTAAATTAATGAGTCGATTTGAGGAAGTCATATGTGGCAATGACATAAGACCACTTATGAAAGGGTTTTACTGTTAAAAATAGTATTATAGAAATATATGAGTATTTATAGATAAATTCTAGAATTTAAATATATTATTTATGAGAGGTTTTGTTACCTATATGTACTTATAAAATAGATGCAGTGTCGTAACAACGTTATGACAACTAGGAGTCACAAATACTCATATAATTTATATATGGTATGTTGATATAGAATATTAAATATAGTATATTATTATAGGTGAGCTTGGGAGGATAGACAAGGACACCGGAGTTGGACATGCTTACCCGCAAACAGCAATTACAGACAAGCGTGCCTTGCCTTCGTTACAGATTATTCTTTTCTGTTTTATTTATTATTTTTTTATTAGCATTGCATAACGTAGGACGTTGATACTTAGTGTCCATTTATAGACGGGTGTCGATGTCATGATAGTGACATCGAGTATTAACATTAGGCATTACGTACATACTGATGTGTCCATTGACACAATTGACCACAGCACACGGACACATTCATGATGCAAGGTTTACATGACTATTCCTGGTATTGACCTCATGTTAGCATTCTAGATTTCTTTTTCAGTATATTCTAGATTTCTTTATCAGTAATGCTTTTACTTTCTAGATGACTGTACAGACTTGACATTGCTAGATTCTAGACATGGGAATTGGGGAGAACTTGAATACAATATCAGACCTATTGTCGTGTGGCCCGTTATTTAGTGACCTTTATCTTTGTAGCAGAGTAAGGGATTATTCCTGTCGAGAATTGATTTTCCTTGGTTCCATGACACAGGTACTGGGGACAATACCCTGCTGAGGTGCTAGTGAGCCTTAGTGGAAGGGTTCTGGTATTCTAGAAAAGTATCTCACTTGCATAGCACATAGACGGATATAGTAGATTGCCTTAGTTCATATTTTTATTTCTGTACCTTGGTATGTATATTATGCACCTTGCTAGTCCTCGGAGTGCCTGGCTATTTTCCAGGCTTAGACGAAGCTGAAGACTACCCAAAGGTTTACGGATCGGGAGCTGAGACCGGAGGCGTACCGGCACAGGAGGACGAGATAGTGCCAGAGAATTTTTCGTGATCATGTTATAATCATATCTAGTCTTGCTACATTATTTATTTTTCTTTTCATCAGACTTGTAGTTGATTTGTACTTTCTTTCTATTTCTGTAATTTCGGGATATTTTATCCGCACGGACTTCATTACTTTTATTACTGGATATTTGAGACATTTCCTTATTTATTCTTGTTCTCTTTGTGGACAATGTGGATGTGATTAGATGTATATACCTATGGACTATATTGTATTTTTGGGTTTATCATGATTTATAGCTTAAGTATTTCGCTAATGGGCTTGTTGTGTAGCTTGGCCCATTGGTGAAGTGCTGCTGGCATGTATTCGTATTTCTGGTCCCACGTATTTTGGGACTGGGGCGTTACATATTTTTGTGGTGCCCCATGCAGGTCTATGTTAATCAATTCGGTTACATAACTGTACCGAAGTGAGCCTGCAAATAGAATAGGAAAGACCCATAGGATCACATCCACATGCTTGATACCTTCCTTGACTTTGTTTCAGACTCGTACTTGACTTTTTGATTTGCATCCAGTTTGATATATTCTACTGTATTCCTTATATATTCATGCTAGCAAGACAAATCTTAGTAATGGATGTATCTTCCCTTACTATCATATAAGGAAAGCAGAGGCATAGATACTAGAAGTCATAGGTGCAGGTGGAGTCTTAGCGAATTGTGCGAAGTCGTAGTTATATCCAGGATAGTCGTACTATTACGAGCTTGCAACTGATCGAAGAATAGGACTTGATGATACATCCACAACTAGGAATATAGACTTCTCTGAGACTCTTTGCATGATTGCTTTCATGTTATCTTCTTTCTCAACATGATTGCTTTTGTATTCTTATCTATTCAGGATTTTACTAAATCCTTTCTCGTTGACTTTCTGAGTAATTCTTCTCGTTCCTTTCCGCTAAGTTATTGGATAGTGTTTTATGGATTGGTTGAAGGAAATGTTTGAGAAATTATATTTATCCTTGTATTACGGAATCAAAGTTTTACAACCAGAGAAATACTGGCGAGACAGGACTTCAGATAACGATATCATAGCTACATATGTTTCTCAAACTCTACTTAAACCATATCCTATGCATGTTGATATTTTTCCTGTATTTTCGTAAAAATTTAATTCAAAAATATTTTATGGATTTACCCAAGATAAGATCAAGAACCTGTATTATCTGGCATGGTAGATGTGCACTACAAGCATCCGTCGTATTATGGAACAATAAAGTTATTTGCAGCCAGATGCACACTGGCGTGGCAGTAACTTTATGTGACATAATCACGAAGATATATGGTTCTCGAGTCTTACCTAGACTACGTCCTATGCATCTTGTTTGGCCTCATACCGTTCTTGGAGATAATTCGACAAACCTTCCTTCTTTGTTTGACCCTACCGTTGTTTGAAGTTGGTATATAGGTTTGTTTGACCCAGTCATTGGTTCCTGTTACCTTCTATTTATTAGATGACTAAAATAGACAAACCTTATAGTTATATTATAGAATATAATTAAGCTAGATTATTGGTGTAATTGTGAGGATTGGTAGCTAGAAATGGACAGGTTTCTTAGAGATGGATCCTAGTAAACTTATGAGTCGAGTATGAGTGTCTGGATATCGGATGCGTAGAGCCAATTAGGTAAAATTGCTAGGAGTGAACTGACGAGTATCATTGAATAGATTATAATACTATACCTACGATAGAATGGTACGATTAGTGATATTAGAATTCTTCTGCAGTAAACACTTTAATCCTTTTTCCCTAGCTTATTTTCGGAAAGCATCTTAGAGTTGTGTGGGGAGTATTATGGAAGGAGAAGCAGTATGCCAAGCTTAGTAAGTGCGAATTCTACTTTGATAGAGTTACATTCCTTGGACACGTTATCTCGGGAGAAGTACTTTCGGCGGATACGGGGAAGGTAGCTACCGTAGAGTCTTGGCCTATAACAACATCAGTAGAAGAAGTTAGAAGTTTTCTCGAACTTGTCGGATATTACCGCAGGTTCATAGAAATTTCTCACGGATTGCAGAGCCCATGACGCGGTTGACGCACAAGGATCAAGAGTTTTGATGGACAGAAGATTGTCAGAAGGCTTTTGAAGAATTGAAGAAGATACTGACCTCAACACCTATTTTAACGCTTCCTTCTGGATCGGAAGGATTCGTTGTATACAGTGATGCATTGGGTAGTGGACTTGGATGTGTTTTGATGCAACACGGAAGGTCATAGCCTACACATCGAGGCAACTAAGGGCACATGAGAAGAATTACCCTACTCATGATCTGGAGTTATCAGCGGTGATCTTTGTATTGAAGTTATGGAGGCATTATTTGTACGGAGAGCGTAGAGGCATTATTTGTACGGAGAGCGTGTAGAGATATTTACGGATCATAAGAGCTTGAAGTATGTTTTCACGCAAAATGAGTTGAATATGAGACATAGGCAGTTGTTGGAGCTTATGACAGACTATGATATAGACTTACAGTACCATCCTGGCAAGGCGAACGTAGTGACAGATGCTTTGAGTAGGAAGCCTACTGCATATTTCTTGGCAGCTTAGTCACAGTTATTAGAGGATCTTCAGGAGCTTGGAATAGAAGTCATTATGCTGGGACAACAATGAGTACTTGCCAATATTGAAGTATATTTGTCACTTATGGATAGAATCAAGGCAGCTTTACCTACGGATGCAAGATTTTGAAGACTTCGCGAGAAGATAAAGGTAAGAGCGACAGACACTTGGACCAAAGCTTGTGACGCAGACAGTCGAAAAGTGAAGCAAATTCAGAGTCATCTTCAGGCAGCTGAAGACTGACAGAAGCATTAGGCCGATACGCATCATCGACCACTGGAATTCAACGAGGGAGAGCATATATTTCTGAGGATCTTACCGACGCGGGACACTATTAGATTCAGAAGTAGAGGGAAGTTGACTCCAAGGTATATAGGACCGTTCGATATCATTGGGTGTGTAGGAGAGGTGGCATACCGTCTTGTATTACCCCCATCACTAGAGGGAGTGCATGATGTATTCCATGTCTCACAGCTGAGGAGGTATGTGATTGATCCCAGTCATGTGGTCGATCACTCTGAGATCACGGTGGGACCCAGTTTATCATACGAAGAGCAGCCGGTAGGTATCTTGGATACGAGTGAGAAGACACTCAGAGGGCAGAAGATTATACTGGTTCGTGTTGCATGGAGGCACCATTCTCCGGGAGGATCAACTTGGGAGCGTGAAGATTCTATGCATGAGCGTTATCCCTACTTTTTCGTAGATGTCGGTAAGTCTTAGCTTAATTATTCTTATGATAAGTTTTTTTATAATTGTGTTATTTTAATTTCGAGGAAAAAATTTTCTAAGGTGGGTAGGTTATAAACCCCCTCATTTTTGGATCTTATTTTTAATTATTTTATATAGATATTTTAATTTATTAAAGTCAATAATGACTATGTTAGTAGTTTACTGTAGCTTTGATTTTGGAAGCACAACAAATATTATTTTCTCAAATCCAGTTACATATTTGAATTCTAGACTTGTCCACCTTGAGTTTGATATATCATGTCCCATCCAATTTTGCTTTTCAACATTCCTTTTACTTTGCGCAATTTTGGGCCAAATTAGGCCAATTTGAGCCATTGACATAATTTTAAGCCAACTTTCAATTTAATTGTTGAACTTGACATAGATCGAAACCGTATGACCCAATATATAGTTTTAATCCATTTTGAGTCAACAATGCACATGCCTAGGGTGTACTATCTAATCGAGTTCTCATGGGCTGCTTATTTGCAAATGGCACATGAGACTCATTAAATTGATTTTTGGGTCCAATTTGACTAGTAATGCTACTCGGACCCAAACCTAGTCAACCCTACTAGTTAGAGCCTAACTAGGAATACCAAAACCAAGTATACATATATTTAAGAGAATATTAGAGGTTTAATTGCAGCCATATGTAATATTCCTTTATACATTTGGCTTGGTCAAACATCTAACCAAAATAGAAAACCTATTAATAATAGTATGATTTGGAGAACCAAATCATATCCAAATTAGATCAAACCAAATTCCATGCCCTAATAGTATAAATACAAACCAACCCTAATCTTTTTCTCTCTCATTCATAACCACCTACTACTCCACAAATCCTCCCAAACCTAGCGGCCACCACTCCAAACTCGAAACCCTAGCCGACCCCCCTTTCTTCACAAAATATAATTTCTCCTCGATTTTTGCACCAACCACCACCACTTGGACATCCCTTTCAATATTATCTTCAACCCTAGCAACTATTGCGGCCGTTAGAGAGGTGCATGACGCGTTACTTGGGCCGAAACTCCGTCGAATCGAAGTCTGAAACGTCACAGCATGTTAGTCGAATTGTAGATGATATTTCACCTACTTTTTCTCATTTTTTTATTCTCAAACCAAATCTGAGAGTTACCTTTGTGTGTCTAGTCCAACCTATGATTGTCGAATCTCCTAATTCCAAGCGGTTTGCCCGTGGCATTGATTCTACGACAGGGTATCCAGAACTGATGACTTCTATTGCGGGCCACCTTTTGTCTATCTAAGTTCAGTTTCTAACCTTTTAATATTTTTATTCAAAATCTAGACGTCGATACCTTTCTGATGCATATCTGAAAGTTAGGTTTTGCATCCGTTTGCTATTTTTAAAAATTCATGACATTTGTCGTGTCACCGAACTCCGAAAAATTCTGTTTTCCTTGTGTCCATAAGTGTCAAAACTCCATGAATCCATATTAAACTTTATGTTGTGCAAGGTTTAACATTATAAATACTATTTTAACTATTTTTTGTAATTTTTACAGAATTTATTATTTTTATTTTATCATTATTTTGGAATTAAATTAATGGATCGATTTGAGGAAGTCATATGTGACATTGACATAAGACCTCTTGTGAAAGGTTTTTCTATTGAAAATAGCATTATAGCAATATATAAATATTTAGATAAATTTTAGAATTTAAATATATTATTTTATTATAATTGTAAAGTATTTACGAGAGGTTGTTACCTATATGTACTTATATAATAGATGCAGTGTCGTAACAACATTATGGCAACTAGGACGCGTAGATACTCATATAATTTATATATGATATGTTGATATAGAATATTAAATATAGTGTATTATTATAGGTGAGCTTGGGAGGATCGACAAGGACACCGGAGTTGGACAAGCCAACCCGCAGACAGCAGTTACAGGCAAGCGTGCCTTGTCTTCGTTACAGATTATCTTTTTTTTTGTTTTTATTCTTTTTGATTAGCATTGCATGACGTAGGACGTTGTATAGAACTGGGGATTTCCAGGACCCTTCCTTTGGTGTGCGTATTGATCGATAGAAAGTTAAACAGATCTAATACGTGTTCTAACCCTTCATAGGCGGAAACTAGGGTTCACGAATTATACCTGCGACGGAAAGGAGACAAGTAATTCCTGGAAATCTCGAGTGGACGACCCCAAGATCTTCTGCACGTATTCCTTCCTCGAGTTGGACGTCGTGTGGGCGACGATCTCCCAACCTTTTCTTTTCCTTGGCAGCCCTCTCTTTCTCTCCTTACGTGAATCACGAATTTAGAGAAAATTTCAGATTTCTGATCAGTAATATGGCGGCCAGAGAATAGAGGATATATATAGGCTACGGCAGGGACCATGAGGAGAAATTAGGGTTAGGCCTCCTAACGGATCTGGATATCCCGTGTTCAGCCCGAACACACAATCCAGACCCATTAACAATAGCTCGGTCCACTAATGAGCTATTGTTGTACTACCTCCATAATCCCAAATTATGTTTGTGGGCTCCTTTTATTATATGCTCGTTTGGCTCCCCATGTTAAGATATCGTATGTCCGTCGATCAAATTAAGTTACTGACAACTATATTGATTCGACATCTTTTATCCTTAAGTAGTACCGCTCAACTTTATTTGTCATGTCGGATATAATCCACCTGCAGGGTTTACATGACAATCCTTATGAGCTCCTTAAGAGGACATCATCAACCCAATGTATCGGGACATGGATTCCATTTATAATCAACAGCCCATCATACATACAATGTTATTACCCAATTCATAGAGGCTGTTGATCCATAATGAATCTCACTCTTTTATGAGTCAAAGTAATGCACACTACATATACATGTCCGTTATTATATCCGGATTAAGAGCACAAGCATCCATAATAACAGAGGTGTTTGTTCTCTTATGTAGTCAGTACAAAGATAACAACCTCAAGTGATCCTGTTTATTACACACAAAGTGTACTAGTGTAAACCTATAGTCAAGATAGACTAATACCAGATTACACTACAACCTTTCCAATAGATTGTCCAAGTCCATCTAGGTTGTGAACTATTTATATACTCCATAGAAAACTGATAATATGATCTTCTGTGTGACACCACACACCATATTATCTACAATATAGAATATCAGACATTTGTATTAACACTTACAATAAATACAATATGCAAACATTTGCCCATATGATTCTCATTCAAAATTTAAGGAAATAAGGTTACTAAAAAAGTGATACTTTTAGTATATAACCCTAACAATCTCCCACTTATACTCAAAGCATTGTTTTTCAGTATACTGTTACAAATCTCCCACTTATACTTAAAGCCATGCTGCTACACATCTGACTTCCATTCCCTCAACATGACTGTCAAAAGCCTTAGCTGGTAAGCTCTTTGTAAAGGGATCAGCTAGGTTGTCGGCTGATGCTATCTTGATCACAGCAACTTTTCCTTTCTTTACGAAATCTCGTATCAGGTGGTACTTGCGCTCAATGTGTTTACCTGTATTATGGGCTCGTGGTTCTTTCGAGTTTGCAACTGCACCACTATTATCACAATAAAGTGTAATAGACTTTGGCAAACTAGGTACCACATCCAAGTCCAACAGAAAGTTTCTGAGCCAAACCGCTTCTTTGGCTGCCTCAGAGGCTGCCACATACTTGGCTTCCATGGTGGAATCAGCAATACATTTTTGCTTGATACTCCTCCACACAATGGCTCCACCTCCCAAAGTAAACACATAACCTGAGGTAGATTTCCTGGAATCCCTATCTCACTGAAAATCTGAGTCTGTATACCCCAAGGCAACTAAACTATCTGCCTGATAAACTAGCATATACTCTTTAGTCCTTTTCAGGTACTTCAAAATATGCTTTACGGAAGTCCAGTGCTCTTGTCCTGGGTTAGACTGATATCTGTTGACCATGCCTACGGCAAAGCAGATGTCTGGTCTCGTACATAGCATTGCATACATTAAGCTTCCTACTGCTGAAGCATAAGGAACTGCCTTCATCTTCTCTATCTTTTTAGGTGTCCTCGGACACTACTTCTTTGATAGAGCAATTCCATGTCTAAAAGGTAAGAAATCTTTCTTAGAATTTTGCATACTAAAATGAGTTAGTACAGTATCGATATAGGAAGCTTGGGATAAGCCCAACATCCTTTTCTTGCGATCTCGTAGAACTTTGATCCCAAAGATGTGACCTACTTCTCCCAAGTCCTTCATATCAAACTGTTTGGATAACCATACCCTTACATCAGATAATACCTTCACATTGTTTCCAATGAGCAAGATGTCATCCACATAAAATACTAGGAACACCACCACGTTTCCATCACACTTTCTGTATACACATGATTCATCCAGACATTGATCAAATCCATAGGATTTTATCACCTGATCAAAATATATGTTCCAAGATCTGGAAGCTTGCATAAGTCCATAAATGGACTTCTTGAGCTTACAAACAAGATGCTCCTGGCCCTTTTCAATGAACCCGTCTGGTTGCTTCATATAGATGTCTTCCTCAAGACTTCTATTAAGGAAAGTTGTCTTGACATCCATTTGCCAAATCTCATAATCGAGATGAGCTGCAATAGATAAAAGAATCCGAATAGACTTAAGCATGGCTACAGGAGAAAAGGTTTCCTCATAATCGATACCCTCTCTTTGAGTAAAACCTTTTGCTACAAGCCGAGCTTTAAAGGTTTCAACATTACCGTCTGATCCTCTTTTTCTCTTATAGACCCACTTGCATCCAATGGCTTTTACACCAACGGGTGGTTCTACAAGCTTCCAGACCTGATTAGAATTCATAGATTCTATTTCAGATATCATTGCTTTTCGCCAAGACTCTGCATCTTTATCTTGGAGTGCTTCATTGTAGGTACAGGGATCATAATCTTGTTCCTCAGGGACGAAGTCTGACGACTCTCCTAAGAACATATATCTATCAGGTTGTATAACAACCCTCCCACTATGACGAGGCACTATCGGTTGTGGTGTAACATTTGTGACACGTTGTGCAGTTATTTGTGGTTCATCCTCTTGTACTGTTGGTACTGAAGTACTTGGTGTCTCACGTCTCAGTTCTTCTAGAACAACTCTACTTGTGGGTTTATGGTTCATCACATAGTCTTCCTCTAAGAATCGGGCATTGATGCTAACAATGACCTTCTGATCCTTAGGACTATAAAATAAACCTCCTTTCGTTCCTCTTAGATAGCCTACAAACAAGCGTACTTCTGTACGAGATTCCAACTTATCTGCTTTCCCATTCAGCACATGTACTGGACTACCCCAAATACGAACATGTTTCAGACTAGGCTTACGCCCAATCCACAGCTCTGTGGGAGTAAGAGGTACTGACTTAGAAGGAACCAAGTTCAAAATATAAGCTGCAGTCTCTAAGGCATATCCCCAAAACAAATCTGGCAAATCCGAATAACTCATCATTGATCTAACCATCTCCATAAGAGTTCTATTCCTTCTTTCGGCTACACCATTTTGTTGGGGCGTTCCAGGTGCAGTCAATTGGGATGCAATCCCAGCCTCTGATAAATAATCCCTAAACTCTCCAAAGAGGTACTCGCCACCACGATCTGATCGTAATGACTTGATACATTTTCTACGACGTTTCTCCGTTTCAGCCTTGTACTCTTTAAATTTCTCAAAGCACTCAGACTTACGGCGCATCAAATAAATGTATCTATACCTTGAATAATCGTCAATAAATGTGACAAAATATTCAAAGCCATCTCTAGCTTGGATAGTCATGGGTCCACACAAATCAGAATGAACCAATTCCAACACATCTTTGGCCCTATACCCCTTTGCCGTAAAAGGCCTTTTGGTCATTTTACCTTCCAAGCAGGATTCACAGACTGGTAGTGCCTCCACTTCCAATGAACTCAAAGGTCAATCTTCAACCAGTCTTTGAATCCTTCTTAGGTTAATATGCCCCAATCGTAAGTGCCAAAGATATGTTTGGTTCATACAAGAAGGTTCTTTTCTCTTATTTAAGTTAGATGACATATTATTCATTTCCATAAGTTGTATTGTGGGCGAAATAGGATTAATGACATACAAATTATCAACCAATGCACCAGAACAGATAAAATGTTTTTTCTTTCTAATAACAATATTGTCATTAAAATAAACTAAATATCCATCCTTAACTAACATAGAAATAGAAACTAAATTCCTTCTAAGTGAAGGTGCATAAAGACAATCTCTCAATGTCAAAGACTTATTTCTACCAAAAGATAAAGTAACATCTCCTAATGCAACGACCGATACTTTTGTAGCATCACCCATGAACAAGCATCTCTCCATCACTGAGCCGTCTGGTTTCCTGGAACCCCTGCAATGTATTGTAGACATGATTAGTGGCTCCTGTATCTACACACCAGGTGCCGGTAGATAACACCGCTAAACATGTTTCAACTACTAGTAAATGAGATATACCTTCTTTGTTCTCTTGTTTGAGAAGTGGACAATCAGTCTTCCAATGTCCTGACCCTTTGCACTTGAAACATTTGCCTTTTGGCTTTTTCACCGCGCCTTGAGGTCCCATGCCCTTCTTTGCTAAGTTTGCCTGTTTCTGAATGTTATTCTTCTTCTTACCGCCTTTTGGCTTAGAAGTAGAAGCCTTTTCAGAAACAAAATCATGACCACTCTGCCTAAAGAGAGATTCAGCATCCTGTAGCTCTTTTGCAAGTTCTGCCAAACTATACAACCTTTTTGTTCATGTTATAATTAAGGCAGAAATTTTCAAAACTTTTAGGCAGAGTCCCGAGAATGATATCGACCAGGGTTTCCCTATCGATTTCAGCTCCAAGGATCTCCATCTCATTCAGATGACCCATCATCTTGAGAACATGATCCCTTACTGGTATGCCCTCAGCCATTTTTGTATTCATCAAACATTTCATAGCAAACTGCCTAGCTGCTCTACTCTGATGTCCGAAGAGTTCCTTGAGGTTATACATCATGTCATAAGCTGTGGCCATGGCCTGATGCTGATGTTGCAGTACATTTGACATAGATGCCAGAATGTAACACCGCGCCATCTCATCTGCCTTTTTCCACTTCTTATAGCCTCTTTGACCTCTTCATCAGAGTTAGCATCAGGCTTAGGTGGGCATTCCTCAACAAGTACATATTTGTACTCCTCAGCAGTCAGAACAATGTCCAAATTACGTTTCCAGTCAATATAATTAGGTCCAGTAAGTTTGTTTTCTTTAAGAATCACCATAAGTGGACTGAAAGAACCTATTTTTGAAATCCTGGGAATCACATAAATAAAATTATGTAGGGCAAAAAAAACTTTTTGAATTAACTAAATATTGATTCCCTCAAAACAATAATAAGAAATTTACCAACACCTTAAACACCATGAATTTAGCATGCCACGATAGTGTGGACGTATACAAATTCAACTTTGTTCAAGTAGATTTTTCTTATTAATTTTACTATCATGTCAATATAACTTTATGACAAATAAAATTAATATGCTGGTCTTGCTTTGGTCATACAAATAATAGCAGTGACTCCGATGGGGAGGATACCATTATTTGTATCTAAGTGTATACCATTACTTAATACTAAGTCCATTACCTTGTAATGAGTTCCTTCAGATGGAGAAGTGAACACATACTAGGTAACTTTCTACAATTATCCCTAAGGAAGTTTGTACTGGTGATCCATAATTATACTCATCCGATATGGAGGAAAGTACTAAAGCCAACACGCAAGTATAATTACATCACCTACAAACCAGTAATGGAGACCATAGGATTTATACTAAATAAAAATCCTCTCTCACTTAGTTATTTAACAATGAGGGTTTTTCTACTAGTTGATATTATGTCCATGTTGTCCATTATTAATGTAGGCTTGGTTTTTCAAAAAAAACAACCACACAATAATAAACATGCAGAATTAGAAAAAGTAAAATGACAAAAATAAGAGAAAATATTCAACTATTATGGTCATCTTTGCTGCTCCATCCTCAACTATCCGAATCCAAAATTTGGCGCTGCGCAGATCTATACGGGGTTCGACCTGCCCGGTCAGGTCTTAGGGTTCGGGGTAGCGTCCCGGTTTTTTTTTAAAGGTTTTGGATGTCGATTCCTTCATCGAAAATCATCTGTCTGCCTCTGGACTGCTTAAAACCAGCATCTCGTCCGGCGTCAGAAACAGCTACCACCACCATCACGATTGATCATAAATAATTAAAATTACATCAATCCAATGCCTCCCGAAGGAGTTCACACATAATCTAGATTGAAAATTAAAATAATAAGTACGATCAACCCTCGTGATTTTAATTACATCCACAGCAACAACAACATCTACGACATGTCCGTGGTTTAAACAATACAGTCATAAAAATATGTATTGGACCATAATAGTTGGATCTAAGATGCCTACAAAACCGAGTTAGAACAGATCTACATCTACCGACTATTACATAGGCAGGTTTTATTGGACAACATGGACGTATCAATCAATACGTAGATCCAAAGTGGCTCTGATACCAATTGACGGAACTGGGGATTCCCAAGACCCTTCCTTTGGTGTGCGTATTGATCGATAGAAAGTTAAACAGATCTAATAAGTGTTCTAACCCTTCATAGGCAGAAACTAGGGTTCACGAATTATACCTGCGGCAGAAAGGAGACAAGTAATTCCTGGAAATCTCGAGTGGATGACCCCAAGATCTTCTGCACGTATTCCTTCCTCGAGTTGGACGTCGTGTGGGCGACGATCTCCCAACCTTTTCTTCTCCTTGGCAGCCCTCTCTTTCTCTCCTTACGTGAATCACGAATTTAGAGAAAGTTTCAAATTTTTGATCAGTAATATGGCGGCCAGAGAATAGAGGATATATATAGGCTACGGCAGGGACCATGAGGAGAAATTAGGGTTAGGCCTCCTAACGGATCTGGATATCCCGTGTTCAGCCCGAACACACAATCCAGGCCCATTAATAATAGCTCGGTCCACTAATGAGCTATTGTTGTACTACCTCCATAATCCCAAACTATGTTTGTGGGATCCTTTTATTATATGCTCGTTTGGCTTCCCATGTTAAGATATCGTATGTCCGTCGATCAAATTAAGTTACTGACAACTATATTGATTCGACATCTTTTATCCTTAAGTAGTACCGCTCAACTTTATTTGTCATGTCGAATATAATCCACCTGCAGGGTTTACATGACATTCCTTATGAGCTCCTTAAGAGGACATCATCAACCCAATATATCGGGACATGGATTCCATTTATAATCAACAGCCCATCATACATACAATGTTATTACCCAATTCATAGAGGCTGTTGATCCATAATGAATCTCACTCTTTTATGAGTCAAAGTAATGCACACTGCATATACATGTCCGTTATTATATCCGGATTAAGAGCACAAGCATCCATAATAACAGAGGTGTTTGTTCTCTTATGTAGTCAGTACAAAGATAACAACCTCAAGTGGTCCTGTTCAATACACACAAAGTGTACTAGTGTAAACCTATAGTCAAGATAGACTAATACCAGATTACACTACAACCTTTCCAATAGATTGTCCAAGTCCATCTAGGTTGTGAACTATTTATATACTCCATAGGAAACTGATAATATGATCTTCTGTGTGACACCACACACCATAGTATCTACAATATAGAATATCAGACATTTGTATTAACACTTGTAATAAATACAATATGCAAACATTTGCCCATATGATTCTCATTCAAAATTTAAGGAAATAAGGTTACTAAAAAAGTGATGCTTTTAGTATATAACCCTAACACGTTGATACTTAGTATCCGTCTATAAACGGGTGTCGATGTCATGATGGTGACGTCGAGTATTGACATTAGGCATTACGTACATATTGATGTGTCCATTGACACAATTGACCACAGCACACCGACACATTCATGATGCGAGGTTTAGATGACTATTCGTGGTATTGATCTCGTGTTAGCATTCTAGATTTCTTTATTAGTATTGCTATTACTTTTGAGATGACTGTACAGACTTGACATTGCTAGATTCTAGACATGGAAATTGGGGAGAACTTGACTACAATATTAGACCTATTGTCGTATGGCCTGTTGTTTAGTGACATTTATCTCTTTAGCAGAGTAAATGATTATCACTGTCGAGAATTGATTATCCTTGGTGCCACGACACAGGTACTGGAGGCAATACCCTGCTGAGGTGCTAGTAAGCCTTAGTGGAAGGGGTCTGGTATTCTAGAAAAGTATCTCACTTGCATAGCACATAGACGGATACAGTAGATTGCCTTAGTTCATATTTTTAATTTTGTACCTTAGCATGTATATTATGCACCTTGCTAGTCCTCTGATGACCTGGCTATTTTCCAGGCTTAGACGAAGCTGAAGACTACCAAGAGGTTTACGGATCGGGAGCTGAGACCGGAGGCGTACCGACATAGGAGGACGAGATAGTGCCAGAGGATTTTTCGTGATCATGTTATAATCATATCTAGTCTTGCTACATTATTTCCTTTTCTTTTCATCAGACTTGTAGTTGATTTGTACTTTCTTTCTATTTCTATGATTTTGGGATGTTTTACCTGCACAGACTTTACTACTTTTATTGCTGGATATTTGAGGTATTTTCTTATTTATTCTTTATCTCTTTGTGGACTCTGTGGATGCGATTAGATGTATATACCTGTGGACTATGTGGTATTTTTGGTGTTATCATGATTTACAGCTTAAGTATTTCGCTAATGGGCTTGTTGTGTAGCTTGGCCCATTAGGGAAGTGCTGCTGGCATGTATTCGTATTCCTGGTCCTACGTATTTTGGGACTGGGGCGTTACATATTTTTGGGACTGGGGCAAAAATATGTAATGCCCCAGTCCCAAAATACGTGAGACCAGGTATACGAATACATGCCAGCAGCACTTCACCAATGGGCCAAGCTATACAACAACCCCTTTAGCGAAATACTTAAGCTGTAAATCATGATAATACCCAGAAATATAATATAGTCCACAGGTATATACATCTAATCACATCCACATTTTCCAAAAAGAGATCAAAAATAAATAAGAAAATGTCTCAAATATCCAACAATAAAAGTAATGAAGTATGTGCGGGTAAAATATCCCAAAATCGCAGAAATAGAAAGAAAGTACAAATAAACTTCAAGTCTGATGAAAAGAAAAAGAAATAATGTAGCAAGACTAAATATGATTATAACATGATCACAAAAAATCCTCTAGCACTATCTCGCCCTCCTGTACCGGTACGCCTCTGGTCTCAGCTCCTGAACCGTAAACCTCTGGGAAGTCTCCAGCTTCGTCTAAGCTTGAGAAATAGCCAGGTCCTTAGAGGACTAGCAAGGTGGATAATATATATGCCAATGTATAGAAATAAAAATATGAACTAGGGCAATCTACTATATCCGTCTATGTGCTATGCAAGTGAGATACTTTTCTAGAATACCAGACCCCTTCCACTAAGGCTCACTAGCACCTCAGCAGGGTATTGTCCCCAGTACCTGTGTCATGGCACCAAGGACAATCAATTCTCGACAATGATAATTCCTTACTCTGCTACAGAGATAAAGGTCACTAAACAACGGGCCACACGACTATAGGTCTGATATTATAGTCAAGTTCTCCCAAATCACTATGTCTCGAATCTAGCAATGTCAAGTCTGTACAGTCATCTCGAAAGTAAAAGCAATCCTGATAAAGAAATCTAGAATGCTAATACGAGGTCAATACCACAAATAGTCATGTAATCCTCGTATCATGAATGTGTCCGTGTCCTATGGTCAAACGTGTCAATGGACACATCAGTATGTACGTAATGCATAATGTCAATACTCGATGTCACTATCATGACATCGGTACCCGTCTATAAACGGACACTAAGTATCAACATCCTACGTCATGCAATGCTAATCCAAAAGAACAACAAGACAGAAAAGAAAGATCTGTAACGAAGGCAAGGTACGCTTGCCTGTAACTGCTGTCTGCGAGTAAGCCTGTCCAACTCCGGTGTTCTTGTCGATCCTCCCAAGCTCACCTATAAGAATACATTATATTTAATATTCTATATAAACATATCATATATAAATTATATGAGTATTTATGACACCTAGTTGTCGTAACGTTGCTACGACACTACATCTATTATATAAGTACATATAGGTACCAAATCCTCTCGTAAATACTTTACAATTATAACAAAATAATATATCTAAATTTTGAAATTTATCTATAAATATCTATATATTGCTATAATGCTATCTTCAATAGGAAACCCTTTCACAAGAGGTCTTATGTCAATGCCACATATGACTTCCTCAAATTGACCCATTAATTTAGTTCCGAAACAATGATAAAATAAAAATAATAAATTCTGTAAAAATTATAGAAATTAGTTAAAATAGTATTTATAATGTTAAATCTTGCACAACATAAAGTTTAATATGGATTCATGGAGTTTTGACACTTTTGGACACAAGGAAAACAGAATTTTTTGGAGTTCGGTGACATGACAAATGTCATAAATTTTGAAAAATAGCAAATGGATGCAAAACCTAACTTTCAGATATGCGTCGGAAAGGTATCGATGTCTAAATTCTTAATAAAAATATTAAAAGGTTAATAACTGATCTTAGATAGGCAAAACGTGGCCCGTAATAGAATTCGTCAATTCTGGATACCCTGTCGTAGAATCAACGCCACGGACGAACCGCTTGGAACTAGAAAATTTGACGATCAGATGTTGGACTAGACACACAAAGCTAATCTCAGATTTGGTTTGAGGAGAAAAAGATGAGAAAAAGTAGGTGAAACATCATCTACAATTTGACTAACCTGCTGTGATGTTTCAGATTTCGATTCCACGGAGTTTCGGCCCAAGTAGCGAGTCATGTACCTCTCTAACGGCTGCAAGGTTGCTCCTATATTTGCTAGGGTAGAAGAGGATGTTTAGAGGGATGTCCAAGTGGTGGTGGTTGGCGCAAAAATCGAGGAGAAATTATATTTTGTGAAGAAAGGGGGGTCGGCTAGGGTTTCGGGTTTAGAGTGGTGGCCGCTAGGTTGGGAGGATTTATGGAGTAGTAGGTGGTTATGAGAGAGGGGGATGGTTAGGATTTGATAGGTATATATATATTTAGTGCATGGGCTTTGGTTTGATAGGATTTGGTTCTCCAAATCATACTATTATTAATAGGTTTCCTATTTTGGTTAGATGTTTGACCAAGCCAAATATATAAGAGAATATTGCATATGGCTGCAATTAAACCTCTAAAATTCTCTTAAATATATGTATACTTGGTTTTGGTACTCCTAGTTAGGCTCTAACTAGTAGGGTTGACTAGGTTAGGGTCCGAGTAGCATTACTAGTCCAATTGGACCCAAAAATTAATTTAATGAGTCTTATGTGTCATTTGCAAATAAGTAGCACATGAAAACTTGATTGGATGGTACACCCTAGGTATGTGTATTGTAGACTCAAAATGGATCAAAACCATATATTGGGTTATACGGTTTCGATCTATGTCAAGTCCCAAAATTAAATTGGAAGTTGGGCCTAGAATTAAGTTAAATGATCAAATGGTCTAAGTTGACTCGAAATCATGTGAAGCTAAAAGAATGTTGGGAAACAAATTTGGATAGACATAATATATCAAACTGAAGGTGGACGAATGTAGAATTCAAATATGGAACTGGATTTGAGAAAATAATATTTGTTGTGCTTCAAAAGTCAAAGCTACGGTAAACTACTAACATAGTCATCATTAACTTTAATAATTTAAAATATCCATAAAAAATAATTAAAAATAAAATCCAAAAATCAAGGGGCTTACAACCTACCCTCCTTAGAAAATTTTGTCCTCGAAATTAAAAATAACATAATTATATAGAAAATCTTATCATATGAATAATTAGGCTAAGACTTACCGGTATCTACGAATAAGTGGGGATATCTCTTACGCATAGAATCTTCACGCTCCCAAGTTGATTCTCCTGAAGAATGGTGCCTCCATGCAAGACGAACCAGTCTAATTGTCTGCCCTCTGAGCATCTTCTCACTCGTATCCAAGATACCTACCGACTACTCCTCGTATGATAAACTGGATCCCACCGTGATCTCAGAGTGATCGACCACATGACTAGGATCAGTCACATACCTCCTCAGCTGTGAGACATAGAATATATCATGCACTTCCTCTATTGATGGGGGTAATACAAGACGATATGCCATCTCTCCTACACGCTCAATAATATCGAACGGTCCAATATACCTTGGACTCAACTTTTCTCTACTCCCGAATCTAATGGTGCCCCACGTCGGTGGAATCCTCAGAAATACATGCTCTCCCTCCTCGAATTCCAGTGGTCGACGATGCATATCGGCCCAATGCTCTGCCGGTCTTGAGCTGTCTGAAGATGACTCTGAATTTGCTTCACTTTTTTGACTGTCTGCGTCACAAGCTCTGGTCCAAGTATATGTCGCTCTCACCTCTGTCCTCTCGCGAAGTCTTCAAAATCTTGCATCTGTAGGTAACGATGCCTTGATTATATCCACTAGTGACGACTATACTTCAAGATTGGCAAGTACTCATTGTTGTCCCGGCACAATGACTTCTATTCCAAGCTCATGAAGATCCTCTAATAACTGTGACTGAGCTACCAAGAAATATGTAGTAGGCTTCCTACTTAAAGCGGCCTCTACTACGTTCGCCTTACCAGGATGGTACTGCAAATCTATGTCATAGTCGGTCATGAGCTCCAACCACCGCCTCTGTCTTATATTTAACTCCTTTTGCGTGAAGACATACTTCAAGCTCTTATGATCCATAAATATCTCCATATGCTCTCCATACAAATAATGACTCTACATCTTCAATGCAAAGATCATAACTGCTAACTCCAAATCATAAGTAGGGTAATTCTTCTCATGTGCCCATAGTTGCCTCGATGCGTAGGCTATGACCTTTCTATGTTGCATCAAAATACATCCAAGTCCACTACCTGACATATCACTATAAACTACGAATCCTATCGATCCAGAAGGGAGCGTCAAAATAGGTGGTGAGGTCAATCCCTTCTTCAATTCTTCAAAAGTCTTCTGACAATCTTCTGTCCATCGAAACTCTTGATCCTTGTGTGTCAAGCGCTTCATGGGCTCTGCAATCCGCGAGAAATTTTTTATAAAACTGCGGTAATGCCCGACAAGTTTGAAAAAACTCCTAACTTCTGCAACCGATGTTGGTGTCGGCCAAGACTCTACGGTAGCTATCTTTTTCTGATCAACTGAAAGTCCTTCTTCCGAGATAATGTATCCAGGGAAAGGAACTCTATCAAGGCAAAATTCATACTTACTAAGCTTAGCATACAATCTCTCCTTTCTTAATACTCCCAATACAACTCTAAGATGCTTCTCGAAAATAAGCTAGAAAAAAAAGGATTAAAGTGTTTACTGCAGAAGAATTCTAATACCACTAGTCGTACTATTCTATCGTAGGTATAGAATTATAATCTATTCAATGATACTCGTAAGTTCACTCCTAGCAATTTCTCCTAATGGGCTCTACGCATCCGATATTCAGGCACTCATACTTGACTCATAATCTCACTAGGATCCATCTATAAAAAACTTGCCCGTTTCTAGCTACCCAACATCACAATCACACCAATATCTAGCTTAATTATATTCTATAATATAACTATAAGGTTTGTCTAGTTTAGTCATCTAACAAATAGAAGGTAACGGAAGCCTAAGGGTGGGTCAAACGAACCTATATACCAATTTCAAACAACGGTAGGGTCAAGCAAAGTAGGAGGGTTTGTCGAATTATTTACAAGAATGATGTAAAGCCAAACAAGATGCATAGGACATAGTCTAGGTAAGACTTGAGAACCATATATCTCTGTGGTTATGTCACATAAAGTTACTGCCACGCCAGTGTGCATATGGCTGCAAATAACTTTCTTATTCTATAATACGACGGATGGCTGTAGTGCACATCTACCATGCCAAGTAATACAGGTTCTTGAGCTTATCTTGGCCAAATCCATGAAATACTTTTGAATTAAATTTTTTTACGAAAATACAGGAAAAATGTCAACATGCATAGGATATGGTTCAAGTAGAATTTGAGAAACATATGTAGCCGTGATGCCGTTATCTGAAGTCTTGCCTCGCCAGTATTTCTCTGGCTGCAAAAACTTTGATTCCGTAATACAAAGATAAATATAATTTCTCAAACTTTTCCTTAGACCAATCCATAATACACTTTACAACAATTTAGCACAAAAAGAAATGGAAGAATTACTCAAGAAGTCAACATGGAAGGGTTTAGTCAAATGAGTAGGAAAGAACACAAAAGCAATCATGTTGAAAAAGAAGAAACCTCGAAACATTTATGCTGAAGAGTCGGAGAGAAGTCTATAATCTTGTTTGTGGATGTATCCTCAAGTCTTATTCCTCAATCTATTGCGGGCTAATAGTATAGATATCACCATGACATCGCACAATTCATGAAGACTCCACCTGCACTTATAACTTCTAATGACTGTGCTCCTGCTTTCCTAATGTGATAGTAAGGAAAGATACATCCATTATGAAGATTCATCTTACTAGCATGAATATATAAGGAATACAGTAGAACATATCAAACTGGATGCAAATCAAAAAGTCAAGTACGAGTTCGAAACGAAGTCAAAGAAGGTATCAAGCATGTGGATGTGATCCTATGGGTCTTTCCTATTCTATTTGCAGGCTCACGTCGGTACAGTTATGTAACCGAAGTGATTAACGTAGACCTGCATGGACCACCACAAAAATATGTAACGCTCTAGTCCCAAAATACGTAGGACCAGAAATATGAATGCATGCCAGCAGCACTTCACTAATGGGCCAAGCTACACAACAAACCCATTAGCAAAATACTTAAGTTGTAAATCATGATAATACCCAGAAATATAATATAGTCCACAGGTATAAACATCTAATCGCATCCACATTGTCCACAAAGAGATCAAGAATAAATAAGGAAATGTCTCAAATATCCAGCAATAAAAGTAATAAAGTCTGTGCGGGTAAAATATCCCAAAATCACAGAAATAGAAAGAAAGTACAAATAAACTACAAGTCTGATAAAAAGAAAAAGAAATAATGTAGCAAGACTAAATATGATTATAACATGATCACAAAAAATCCTCTTGCACTATCTCGCCCTCCTGTGCCGGTACGCGTCTGGTCTCAGCTCCCGAACCATAAACCTCTGGGTAGTCTTCAGCTTCGTCTAAGCCTGAAAAATAGCCAGATCCTCAGAGGACTAGCAAGATGCATAATATACATGCCAAGGTATAAAAATAAAAATATGAACTAGGGCAATATACTATATCCGTCTATATGCTATGCAAGTGAGATACTTTTCTAGAATACCAGACCCCTTCCACTAAGGCTTACTAGCACCTCAGCAGGATATTGTCCCAATACCTATTAGTGAAATGTTGTTGGCATGTATTCGTATTCCTGGTCCTACATATATTGGGACAGGGGCATTACAGGAAGAGCTTTAAAATGCCTCTCCGTACTTCAGCTTTAGTTTAGAGCTCCTGATGCATCTGGGGAGTTGGGAAGGGGGTTAGCACACTTGCTAAGTGGACGAGATGAACCCACTCGTCTAAACCGACTCTTATTGTTAAGGTAGGTATGCTTTAGAGTTGTCTTTCTATTTAGAACTAAATAAATTCAGTTCATATCGATAGCCATCTTTGAAGTAATAAAGCATACAGTAAGATAATGATTTATCACAGTTCTTACCAAGGCCATGCTCGTCCCTGCATAAAAATAGAGATAATACTTATTACCTGCATAAGACAATAGGTGAGCAAGCAACTATCTTATATGTGCGGTCATTGGTATTGCACACCACTTGGGACTATCTCAACAGCATTTCAGCCCGTTCAGTCTAGGTTGCAAGCCTGACTGACGATCTCGCAATGCATCAGTGCCGAAGCACGATTATTCATTCTCTCTAGGTCAATTCGATACCGATGCCCCGGATACCGATTCGAGGAAAATAAAACTTGTGCACAAGCTGTCCATGACCATGCCTGTAACTCCGTTTCCCTGAAATTTAAAATTTCTTTTAAAGCCTTATATTATTTTGATTTAACTATTCTTAATTGGTAAAAACCTTATAACTAAAATTATTTCTTTTCCTTGTTCTTTCTAATTGTTTTTTACTGGACCATTCCATTTAAACTCGGCTGGACAAGCCCATTTCTTAAGCCTAGTAGAAGGCCAGGGCTGTTTTATTTCTGTGAACTGCAATAGTTCAATTGGAGTTCTCTATTTCTTCCCTGCCAAATTTTTCCTTTACGAATTCAAATTTGTTGCTACTGCCACATCGACCATGTGGAGTAACAACCTCTGGCAGAATCGAGAGTGCGCTATTTCCTTCGTCCTCTCTAAACCGCCTATTTAAGCAGCCTCATCCTCTCCATTTCATTCCAGATCTAGAATCTTTCTTTCTCTCCAAGTTCCACAGAGCAGAGCTCTACCATTGCTTTCCAGAGGAAGAAAGAAGCTGAGGAAGAAGAAGGGGTAGCCATGACTGCAGTGATCATCGTCGACATGAGATAGCTGAGGTGAGCTGAATTTCTTCATCAAACCAATCTTTACCTTCAATTTATTTTGGATCAAGTTGTGATCTAGACTTGGATCGAGATCGATTTCTAGTAATTCTTGTTCTGATTAAAACCAGAGTGGTTGCAATCATGATGTTGATCAATGAACAATTGGTGGATCTTCGAGTATTGATTTGAGATCTCTCATCCGATTAGTTAAATCTGAGGTGAGTTCTTCCAGTTCAGTAATTTTGTTCAAATTAGTATAGATTTGCGCTGTCCTTGATCTATGAACATCTGAGTCAATTTGAATGTGTTGAGGGGATGAACTATATTTTTCTTCTCATAATCACCCACTGTTCGATGAAATGTTGCAGAGATCCTTGTCTACTTCTTGATTGGTTTCAGGGATACAATCATCATACTGTAGGTAATTTCCTTGATAATATAGTTCTGGTGTGAATTTAACTAAGAATGGAATTGGTTGTACCAGTCATAGTATGAGGTTTCAATTCCTTGAACTGAACCTGAGTATTTCTATCGAATGCTTCTCAGGGAACAGTCTTGTGACTCGGAGATTTCATACTATGTTGGCTTGAGTATGATACTCTTGTACCATACTCAGTTCATTATTTGAACCTGAGATGGCATGAGCAAATCGTATTGTGGTATTTGGTATCTGCCCATGCAATTTTGGTTAAATTTGAAGACAGTCATGTGGGTTGGGGTACATATCATGAGGTTATATGTTCACTGGGGACTCCATATACTGTCTGGGTAATTGGTGAACTTGAGACTGTGACTGAGCCATTTTATTCTTTGGGCATTTCTTATTTCTATATTGGTTCAATGGAGTCATGTGCCAATGAGATACTGTGTCTGGGAATATTTTCTCAGTGGCTACCTAGCAGCTATTGGGATAAACTTGGTGTCTATGGCATGTGGTGACTGAGGAATAAATCTCAGTCCCTTGGGAATATCTGGTTGGATTAACATCAAGTTTGGGGATGGCTGAGATTAAATTTCATACAACCTATGATGATTTCGAGCTAGTTGAAATCTGAGGTTGTTTTATAAATTCCTTAAGCTTTGGTTTACCATACATATGATGGGGAGAATGGTTCCTATGTGGCTTGCTGCAACTGGATTTCCTATTGAACTCAATCCCTGGAGTGGAATCTCAGTTCAGTGAGAATACCACTCGTATACAGTGCTGCTGAGCCATGCAAATTCTGTTGAACCTGGGTAGTAAATTCAAGTTTTGGAATGAAGAACACTTTCTAATTTTGGGTTTTACTGCTAATTCCTGAACTTGAGTCTTGGTGTTTAGTACTCATTTCTCTGGAAATTAAATCTTTGTCCTGCAGTTGAAATCCTTTGAATCTGAAAACTCAGCTCAGGTTAAATCTAAGAATTTTCATCTCAGGTAATCTAAACTGAGTTGTTTTCTCAGTGACACTGAGATAGATTGAATTGGACTGCAATACAGATCTCAGTGCATAAACTTGATCTCAGTAAATGTTCAGAACAATTTCAGTGAACCTGGATTTAGCATGGTTCTTATAGACTATAACCAGGAGTAATTAATTTTGGTACATGGTTTAAGGAATAGTGACTTGCATTCAATCTCTTGTTTTGAATACCTGTCAACCTAAGTTCAGCCTTGAGATTGATTTTCTTTTCTATCAATGAATCAGTGGACTTCACTGTTTCATATTGTTGAAAACTAAGGATGCATTAGTCATTCTCAGGATTGGGTATACAGCTTGATAATGATTTGTTCTGTTCTATTTGGGACTGGACATGTTCTGGTTCAGGACTGAGTATCAAACTATGTTTTGAATGGGAACTTTGAACTGTTTTCTGCATATCAAGGCTGGGATTTAGATTTCTGTTTGGTTCGAATCTATAAGGGGTCTGAGCATGTTTTAATAGAAGATTAAAGTTATGGAAGTTTCAATTAGGCTGAACCTGGATTCTCATGAACAGGGTATGGTTCATTCTCCCTCTGATCATTAGAACCCTGGAAGATATCTCAGTAATCTGAGAATGTTTCTCAGTCAACATGAGAAAGATTCTCAGGAAACTTGAGAATGATTCACTGAAATTGAGACTTTATGTATATTAGTATTAGAAATAGAAACCTTATGTCAATGTAGATTCAACTAGTAACCTGAATAAGACTGGTGTTGTCCATCATGGTCAGGACTACACAATGATGGTGATGAGGAAAGGCTGTTAGGTTCATTTGAGATGTTATTAGATTCCTACAGGACTGTGTGAATAAACTGGTAACCAATGTGATGCAGGGAATAGGAAAGTTAAGGAGAGGTAAGTATTCTATTAGAGTTTAATTATAGAGTAACAAGTCATGTGTAAGATAGATTTAACATAGTAAACCAAGTTGTTAAATGATCTTTTAGATTAGGAATAATTACCTACATTGTAGACTTATCTTTTGTAAATCAATTGCTTACAGGAGGACACCCAGTTTCTTTGGTTACTTGTACTTCCCTGGAGCAAGGCAAGTACACTCTATGGTTTTGATCAGTGCATTTCTTGTTCTTTATTGCTGACACACTGCGACACGTTCATGATCTTATCTGTCTTGTTTTTTCATGCTCTTACTTGTATCTTGGGGTAGGGAAATACTCTAGATATGTGACCAAACCCGGATACTTATTCATGATCTTTAGCTTAGGCCTCGCACAGTGCACGCGGGTCCTAAGCCGTACCTATATGATCTTTCAGGATCTTTTCATGCTCTTACCCAAGCCGGTCACATATCATAGAAGTATTTCAAATTTATAACACACATGTTCAGGATTTTGTTCTTATATTAGTTCCCATGATCCTGATCTTGATTTTAGCTATAGTCATGATCTTTCCTGTATCTTTACATAGTCATGATCTTTCATGTATCTTTATAGCAGTAGTTCATGTTCTTCATGTTCTTTACATACCATGTTCTTATCCTGTTCTTTCAGCATTTATTTTCCATACCATGATGTTATTGTTCATTACCTAGAACTGTACTTTGCTCCGCTCCTGAATAGGATATGTTGCAGGTATGCTTGCAGGACATGGTTCTACTCTATGGGCCAGAGCTCAGGATTTAGCTGAGCATGATGAGGCTTAGCTTGAGATTTCAGGTTTAGACTGTTAGTTTTACTCTTAGATATTGTCTTTAGAATTCATGTACATTTCATTCTTGATGACTCGTACATTATGATATCTAGATTTGTGGATTATGGTGATCATTCTGGGATACATTTTTAGATGCTGTGATTCTATATTTTCATGATTATCTGGTTAGTTTTCCCTAGCTTGGTACAGCTTACTTCGTCGTGTCTAACGACGAAGGCTGGACGTGTCCGACTAGTGTCCGATTATTCGGGAGCGGGTCGTGACAATGCCAATACGTGAACAGTTTATATATGCAAACAGATTTGTATTGCACGGACAGTATTGAGCAGCATTATCATTTCTCCCAACTCATACAATGATTCATTTTTCCCAAAGCCGTACTTCCAATTTAGCGTCCCGTAGGCACCAAATTGCCCGAGGCATCATAAACCACAATCGACAATTCATATTATTTTGCAGCACGTAAAATAGTCTATCTTTTTACTAGAACCTTAAACTTTTCGATTTTGGTACGAAAACTTATATTTTTAGAGTAGATTATTCTAAATCGATACATTTTTCCGAGTTCTTGATCTTAGTGGATTGGCATGCATTTAACTTGGCATCGTCGATTTGAATAAGTTTGAGGCAAAGGAATTTTGTTTGCGGAACAGTAGAAAGAATGAGCCGACACCCACCAAGTACTTTGATCGTGCCGACCATCGAAGCATTTCACAACGTTCAAGCTTTAGTTACGCGAGCTCCTGCAATGGCACCAACACTTAGTTAGAATTCCTTCTTCATTCCTTTACTTCAAAATTTGTAGGTTGCATTCAGAAAATGACACGAAAGCACTTTCATCAAAACCAAGCGGCAGAAGCTCCAAGAAAACCATACAGCAGTCCGGTCCCGTCGAAGGGACTCTTATATAGAGCTCATTCGTCGAGACGCAGCCCGCTGTATCTAGGACTTATTTCAACAGAAGTCATTTCATTAGTTGGATTGATCCTCGTAACATTCGTCCAAATCGATTTGATCGATGCCGCAAGGTGTTATCGTTTACCATGCTCAGCGTTCGAGTCAGATGGCCATCTAAGTTCCCGATCGGTCTGACTCGGCGCAAGCATATTACGAAGTTCATCGCCTATAGAAAGCGGGGCACTACATAATATACCACTAAGAAAAAGTTTCATCCCGAAACTTAAGAACAAGGGTCTGACCTTAAATTACGAAAATAACGAAGGGTACTTCTCCTTCATCTCCGCCTCTATTTACCATGTCGACTCTTCAAATGAATGGTTCCGCCAAAGTATGCGAACCAAGGACATCGACCGATTTCGTAACACTTTCTCCTTACGGTCCAAAATTTGAATAGGCTCCTCCGAGTAAGGCAAGTCAGTACGTAGCTCCAACTGATCGAAGCTAATCACGTGACTTGGATCGTGACGTATTTTCGAAGTTGTGAAACGTAGAAAATATTGTGCACATCCGCCAAGGCAGGAGGTAGTACGATCCGATAAGCAACCGTCGCAACTCGCTCGATGATCTCGTAGGGGCCTACAAATCTCGGACTCAATTTGCCTTTAATGCCAAACCGTATCACTCCACGCATGGGCGTTACTTTCAAAAACACATGGTCCCCGACCAAAAATTCTAGCGGTCGTCGATGAAGATCTGCGTAGCTCTTTTGTTGACTTTGCGCGATACGGAGTCTATCTCGGATCAAGCGGACCTTTTCAACGGCCTTGTAAGCCCACTTCCCAATTTTTTTATATTTGATTATGATTTACTTTTATGGTCATTTGGACCTTAATAAGCATTATTTAGCTATTATATAGTTTATCATAATTTTTAGATAATTTTTAAATATCTATTTTGTGAAGGTTTATATATTTTATTGAATTTCATGATTTATCATATGGCCATCCGAGGTTATTTTTGGGACCCAGTATTTTATTTAGGTCCTAGAACCTAAAAAAACTATTTTCTAAATTTTCTGGATTTTTTGGTATTTTCTGGAATTACTTTGATGATAAAATATAGGAAAAACCTATTTTCTAAGACTTCTGGAATTTAATGTGCTAGACTAAGGGCAAATATTGACCCCAAATATTTTTATAGGGTTCATTATGCTATTTTATATTTTCTAGAATTTTTGCATAATTTTTGGCAATATTTAAGTATTTATTTATCATGGTTTATATATTTTTAAAGGCTTCCAATATTTATTATGAGGCCATTTGAGACTAATATGAGGTAAAACAATTTATTTCGGTTCTAGAAGGTTAGAAATATTTTCTATAGTTTTTTAGAATTTTTCTGGAACTTTTAGGAATTTATTTGAAGTTATTTGGAGTTAATTTGATTTTTAAAACATTTTCTGAAATTATTAACCAGTCAGCGTACAGTCAGCACAAGGCTGGCCCGCCCGCTTTCCACCCGCTGAAAGCGGGCGGGCCCAGCTGTCAGCCACAGGACCCGTTGACTCAGCCATCCTTTTTGAGTCGGCTTGCAAACCGACTCCTAGTCGGCTTAGGTGAAGCCGCATGGCCACCTGTTCGTCCATCTTATTGAGCGGGACCGCTGAGTTCTCGCCACGTGTCGCCTGCAGCCCTAGCCGCTCAACCGACCAATGAGCCGCATATATATATATATATATATATATATATATATATATATATATATATATATATATATATATATATATATTCGGTTTCTTTAGAAACCCTAGTTCTTTTGTTGGCCAACTTTGTGGAGTTTGATCCCGGTGATTCCCGCCAACCCCGACCTCCTTTTAGCGCACCATTTTTTTTTGTTGGATTCGCATCGAGGTAAAATTTTTGAATATGTAATTTATTTTCATAATTTCTGAACCTAAATTACTGAAAAATTCGTAGAGTGTCGGTTGTCCGAAACTTGACACATTTTGGTGTTTTCGAGATTCCGGGAGAACCAGAAATCGAAATCACTAACCGTTTGAAGTTTTGGAAAGCTAACAGAGAGCTCTATGATATATATTTTTCCCAAAAATTATTTTATTCATCTATTATTTTATTTATTCTGTTGAACGCAGAACTGATCGGTTGATCCCCGTTTTGGTCACGATTAGCCATAACGGCGATATCTTTTGACCAAAGTATGATTTTGTGGCACGGTTGATTCTAGCGCACTTGTGGCACTAAAATCTACCAAGTTTCACTTTCAAAATCTAGAGTTCACAGCATTTGACTAAAAAGTTAACAGCACGTCACGATTTGCGTGTCATGGTTTCTAAAATTGAGAAACACGACTTTTGATGGCCAAACTTGCATGTTTAGATTATATTCAGATTATTATTAGGTTAAATTAGATTTTTAAGTAAATTATTCTAGAATTAATTATTATTAGATTAGTAACCCAACTAGCCACTATTTAGAACTAAAACATTAGAATTGATTTGTGGTTTTCGTGCACGGTTCGTGGTGCGATATGTGTTATAGGTTGACAGCTTCTAGATCGGCATTTTTTTCATCCTCGACTTGTGACTACGGTTTGTGCAAGGATTCAGGCAAGTACAGTATTGTATTTATGTTTTAGTTCATTATAATGTTTACTCTATAGTTTTCTTGTTTGATATCCCGTTGAGTCATTGCTTGATATTTCATTGAGACATGATTGCGACACTGTAGTTATCTTATCCTTTCTAGTGTATCATTGATTGTTATTGATTTTTAGAGAGTCGGGAGGGAAAATACTCGGTAAATACGTGAACAAACCCAATTACCGTTACCGAATGATAGCTAAGTCATACACACCCACGTATGAGTTAGACGTACCAATTACTGAATGATAGCCATCGTATGATGTGCCGTATTAGCCCAGTCGTTCACGTATTAGAAGTTATTTCATACACACATAGTGGTTCCTATCTTTTCCTTTATCTAGTCTATTATCTTATTAAGTTCACATCTTGCTAGTTCATATCTTGTTAGATCATGTCTTGCTAGTTTACTTTTTGCCACTTTATATCTCGTTAGTTCATATCTTGCTAGTGCTAGTTCATATCCTGATAGTTCTTGTCTTGCTAGTTCTTTATATATTCTTTACCTTTATGGTTTCTCGCTTGTTCTAACTTATTTTGGACTAACAATATTAATTGCAATATGGTTGTACTCTGCTCCTTTTCTGACTGGATCGTTGTTATAGGTAAGGTTGATGTGCCTACTCTTGCGCTATGGACCATACGAGGGGGAGATAGAGACTCGAAGGCTAAACCATAGAAGACTAGTTAGTTGTGTGGTAGTTTTCTATAAGTGTAAAAGCTTACATTCTTCTTCAAATGTAAAACTTCTATATTTTGTAAAAGTTGATTTAGTTGTTGTGAATGAGAAGTTAGTATTTATGAGAACTTTGTTTATTGTGGGCGAGACAGCGTACTACCGCCCATACCGCGGCGTAGGCTGGGCTTGGACACGTCTCGTATCCAAAAAGCGGATGTGGGTCGTGACAAGTTTTTTGGTGGTCCATGCAGGTCTGATTTCGCAAAAGATTGCGAACTGGTGGTAGTACCAATATTAGTCGTACTACTGCAAGCCTGCGACTAGGAAAATGCTCATTCACAACCAGGACTAATTTAATTTTAGGGAATGACTAGGACTATGAGTCGATTATTCAATTTGACCCTTGGGTAGTTAAGGTTGCTAATTAGGCCATGTGATTTAGCTAATAATTTATTAAATTTTAAACCCTATTAGATATTTGATGCGATGTTAGGATCAAAGGTGGGTAGACTATTTGCTTGGTAAGTTAGGCCTTCATAGAATTTAATTCCTAATTTTGATTAATTGTGCTATTTTATCTTCTGCCTTCTCTAAACCTTGTTTTTTTTAAACTATTTTGCGATCGTTTTATTTTCAATTCCTAATCTTGGTTCAATTATCTATATGTTAATTCAAGTCGTCTTCGTTCATTTTGCGATCGTTCATTTTTAAAACTGATACTTTTATTTAAGAACAAATACTTTCATTTTATCATGATCGACTTGTTTGAATTTATAGAAGTTCTTTTGAAATTCTTATAGACATAAATTGAAATAATTTTCGATGACTTACAAAGGTAAGGCAGACGCGCACTGTCCCCTTTTATTTAAATTATTGATACTGCGGACACTGCAGTCAGCAGCGCACTGGCGTGGCATGACCCCTAAGTTGAAATAATTTCAAGTAAGCGTAGGTTATTAAGTATTACTAAAACTATATCCTAGTTGCATTATTTGATCTTTTGATTTATTATGTCAACATTAGATAGAGTTGATAGAGTGTTCGATATCATATTATATTTGAGTCATGATACCAAGGTTTACTGCAGCCAGATGTACATTGGCGGGGTATAAATTTTTGGTAAAGATATTTCATGTATACATATGGTTTTTGAATATTATAGAGACAACATCCTTCCGGCATATGACTATTGGATTATTTCTTATTCTTTTCGTTTATTTCTTGAACATTTTTATCTTATCCTTCTATTTTTTTGAATGTTATTTGGCTCCTAGCAATCTTTACAACCTATTTGATTTTATTCTGCTAGATTCCTAATTTTATCTAGATGTTGACTCTTAATTGTATTCTTCGAAATTTTGAGGACGAAATTGTTCTAAGGTGGGTAGATTTGTAAGCCCACTTCCCGATTATTTTTTATATATTTGATTATAATTTACTTTTATGGTCATTTGGACCTTAGTAAGCATTATTTAGCTATTATATAGTTTATCTTAATTTTTAGATAATTTTTAAATATCTATTTTGTGAAGATTTATATATTTTATTGAATTTCATGATTTACCATATGGCCATCCGGGGTTATTTTTGGGACCCAGTATTTTATTTAGGTCCTAGAACCGCAAAAAACTATTTTCTAAATTTTTTGAATTTTTTGGTATTTTCTGGAATTACTTTGATGATAAAATATAGGAAAAACCAATTTTCTAAGACTTCTAGAATTTATTGTGCTAGCCTAAGGACAAATATTGACCCAAAATATTTTTCTAGGGTTCATTATGCTATTTTATATTTTCTAAAATTTTTGCATAAATTTTGGCAATATTTAAGTATTTATTTATCAAGGTTTATATATTTTTAAAGGCTTCCAATATTTATTATGAGGCCATTTGGGACTAATATGAGGTAAAATATTTTATTTACGTTCTAGGAGGTTAGAAATATTTTCTATAATTTTTTAGAATTTTTTTGAAATTTTTAGGAATTTATTTGAAGTTATTTGGAGTTAATTTGATTTTTAAAACATTTTTTGAATTTATTAACCAGCCAGCGTACAGTTAGCACAAGGCTGGCCCATCCGTCAGCCACCCGCTGAAAGCGGGCGGGCCCAGCTGTCAGCCACAGGACCCGCTGACTCAGCCATCCTTTTTGAGTCGGCTTGCAAACCGACTCCTAGTCGGCTTAGGTGAAGCCGCATGGCCACCTGTCCGTCCAACTTATTGAGCGGGACCGCTGAGATCTCGCAACGTGTCGCCTGCAGCCCTAGCCGCTCAACCGACCACTGAGTATATATATATATATATATATATATATATATATATATATATATATATATATATATATATATATATATATATATATATATATATATATATATTCGGTTTCTTTAGAAACCCTAGTTCTTTTGTTGGCCGACTTTGTGGAGTTTGATCCCGGTGATCCCCCGACTTCCCGAGGTGATTCCCGCCAACCCCAATCTCCTTTTAGTGCGCCATTTTTTTTGTTGAATTCGTATCGAGGTAAAATTTCTGAATATATAATTTATTTTCATAATTTCAGAACCTAAATTTCTGGAAAATTCGTAGAGTGTCGGTTGTCCGAAACTTGACACGTTTCGGTATTTTCGAGATTCCGGGAGGACCAGAAATCAAAATCATGAACCGTTTGAAGTTGTGGAAATCTAACACAGTGCTCTATGATATATATTTTTCCTAGAAATTATTTCGTTCATCTACTATTTTATTTATTCTGTTGAACTCGGAACTGATCGGTTGATCCCCGTTTTGGTCACGATTAGCCATAACGACGATATCTTTTGACCAAAGCATGATTTTATGGCACGGTTGATTCTAGCGCACTCGTGGCACTAAAATCTACCACGGTGCACTTTCAAAATCGATAGTTCACAGCATTTGACTAAAAAGTCAACAGCACGTCTCGATTTGCGTGTCATGGTTTCCAAAATTTAGAAACACGACTTTTGATGGACAAACTTGCATGTTTAGATTATATTCAGATTATTATTAGGTTAAATTAAGTTTTTAAGTGAATTATTCCAGAATTAATTATTATTAGATTAGTAACCCAACTAGCCACTATTTAGAACTAGAACATTATAATTGATTTTTGGTTTTCGTGCACGGTTTGTGGTGTGATATGTGTTATAGGTTGACAGCTTCTAGATCGGCATTTCCCTCATCCTCGACTTGTGGCTACGGTTTGTGCAAGGATTCAGGCAAGTACAGTATTGCATTTATGTTTTAGTTTATTATAATGTTTACTCTATAGTTTTCTTGTTTGATATCCCGTTGAGTCATTGCTTGATATTCCATTGAGACACGATTGTGACACTATAGTTATCATATCCTTCTTAGTGTATCATTGACCGTTATTGATTGTTAGAGAGTCGGGAGGGGAAATACTCGGTAAATACGTGAACAAACCCAATTACTGTTACCGAATGATAGCTAAGTCATACACACCCACGTATGAGTTAGCCGTACCAATTACTGAATGATAGCCATCGTATGATGTACCATATTAGGCCAGTCATTCACGTATTAGAAGTTATTTCATACACATATAATGGTTCCTATCATTTCCTTTATCTAGTCTATTATCTTGTTAAGTTCAAATCTTGCCAGTTCATATCTTGTTAGATTACGTCTTGCCAGTTTACTTTTTGCCACTTTATATCTCGTTAGTTCATATCTTGCTAGTGTTAGTTCATATCCTGATAGTTCTTGTCTTGCTAGTTCTTTATATATTCTTTAACTTTATGGCTTCTCGCTTGTTCTAACTTATTTTAGACTAACAACGTTAATTGCAATATGGTTGTACTCTGCTCCTTTCTTAACTGGATCGTCGTTATAGGTAAGGTTGATGTGCCTACTCTTGCGCTATGGACCATACGAGGGGGAGATAGAGACTCGAAGGCTAAACCATAGAAGACTAGTTAGTTGTGTGGTAGTTTTCTATAAGTGTAAAAGCTTACATTCTATATTTTGTAAAACTTCTATATTTTGTAAAAGTTGGTTTAGTTGTTGTGAATGAGCAGTTAGTATTTATGAGAACTTTGTTTATTGTGGGCTAGACAGCGTACTACCGCCGATATCGCGACGTAGGCTGGGCTTGGACACGTCTCATATCCGAAAAGCGGGTGCGGGTCGTGACAAGTTTTTTTGGTGTCCCATGCAGGTCTGATTTCGCAAAAGATTACGGACTGGTGGTAGTACCAATATTAGTCGTACTACTGCAAGCCTGCGACTAGAAAAATGCTCATTCACAACTAGGACTAATTTAATTTTAGGGAATGACTAGGACTAGGAGTCCCTTATTCAATTTGACCCTTGGGTAGTTAAGGTTGCTAATTAGGCCATGTGATTTAGCCAATAATTTATTGAATTTTAAACTCTATTAGATATTTGATATGATGTTAGGATCAAAGGTGGGTAGACTATTTGCTTGGTAAATTAGGCCTTCTTAGAATTTAATTCCTAATTTTGATTAATTGTGCTATTTAATCTTCTGCCTTTTCTAAACCTTCTTTTTATAAAACTATTTTGTGATCATTTTATTTTCAATTTCTAATCTTGGTTCAATTATCTATATGTTAATTCAAGTCGTCTTCGTTCATTTTGAGCTCGTTTTGTTTTTAAAACTGATACTTTTATTCAAGAACAAATACTTAAATTTTTATCATGATCGACTTATTTGAATTTATAGAAGTTTCTTTGAAATTCTTATAGATATAAGTTGAAATAATTTTCGATGACTTACAAAGGTAAGGCAGACGCGCACTTTTCCCTTTTATTTAAATTATTGATACTGCGGGCACTGCAGTCAACAGCGCACTGGCGTGGCATGACCCCTAAGTTGAAATAATTTCAAGTAAGCGTAGGTTGTCAAATATTACTAAAACTATATCCTAGTTGTATTATTTGATCATTTGATTTATTGTGTCAACATTGGATAGAGTTGATAGAGTGTTTGATACCATATTATATTTGAGTCATGATACCAAGGTTTACTGCAGCCAGATGTACACTGACGAGGCATAAATTTTCGGTAAAGTGATTTCATGTATACATATGGTTTTTGAATATTATAGAGACTACATCCTTTCGACATATGACTATTGATTTATTTCTTATTCTTTTCGTTTATTTCTTGAACATTTTTATCTTATCCTTCTATTTTTTGAATGTTATTTGGCTCCTAGTAATCTTTACAACCTATTTGATTTTCTTCTGCTAGATTCCTAATTTTATCTAGATGTTGACTCTTAATTGTATTCTCCGAAATTTTGAGGACAAAATTTTTCTAAGGTGGATAGATTTGTAAGCCCACTTGCCAATTTTTTTTATATTTGATTATGATTTACTTTTATGGTCATTTGGACCTTAGTAAGCATTATTTAGCTATTATATAGTTTATCATAATTTTTAGATAATTTTTAAATATCTATTTTATGAAGATTTATATATTTTATTGAATTTCATGATTTACCATATGGCCATCCGGGGTTATTTTTGGGACCCAGTATTTTATTTAGGTCCTAGAACCTCAAAAAACTATTTTCTAAATTTTCTGGATTTTTTGGTATTTTCTGGAATTACTTTGATGATAAAATATAGGAAAAACCTATTTTCTAAGACTTCTGGAATTTATTCTGCTAGCCTAAGGGCAAATATTGACCCCAAATATTTTTCTAGGGTTCATTATGCTATTTTATATTTTCTAGAATTTTTGCATAATTTTTGGCAATATTTAAGTATTTATTTATCAAGGTTTATATATTTTTAAAGGCTTCCAATATTTATTATGAGGCCATTTGGGACTAATATGAGGTAAAATATCTTATTTAGGTTCTAGGAGGTTAGAAATATTTTCTATAATTTTTTAGAATTTTTTTGGAATTTTTAGGAAATTATTTGAAGTTATTTGGAGTTAGTTTGATTTTTAAAACATTTTCTGAATTTATTAACCAGTCAGCGTACAGTCAGCACAAGGCTGGCCCACCCGTCAGCCACCCGCTGAAAGCGGGCGGGCCCAGCTGTCAGCCACAGGACCCGCTGACTCAGCTATCCCTTTTGAGTCGGCTTGCAAACCGACTCCTAGTCGGCTTAGGTGAAGCCGCATAGCCACCTGTCCGTCCATCTTATTGAGCGGGACCGCTGAGATCTCGCCATGTGTCGTCTGCAGCCCTAGCCGCTCAACCGATCACTGAGCCGCATATATATATATATATATATATATATATATATATATATATTCGGTTTCTTTAGAAACCCTAGTTCTTTTGTTGGCCGACTTTGTGGAGTTTGATCCCGGTGATCCCCCGACTTTCCGAAGTGATTTCCGCCAACCCCGACATCCTTTTAGCGTGCCATTTTTTTTGTTGGATTCGTATCGAGGTAAAATTTTGAATATGTAATTTATTTTCATAATTTCTGAAAAATTCGTAGAGTGTCGGTTGTCCGAAACTTGACACGTTTTGGGGTTTTCGAGATTCCGGAAGAACCAGAAATCGAAATCACGAACCCTTTGAAGTTTTAGAAAGCTAACACAGAGCTCTATGATAAATAGTTTTCCCAGAAATTATTTCGTTTATATAGTATTTTATTTATTCTGTTGAACTCAGAACTGATCGGTTGATCCCCGTTTTGGTCACGATTAGCCATAATGGCGATATCTTTTGACCAAAGCATGATTTTGCGGCACGATTGATTCTAGCGCACTCATGGCGCTGAAATCTACCAAGATGCACTTTCAAAATCTAGAGTTCACAGCATTTGACTAAAAAGTCAACAGTACGTCTCGATTTACGTGTTATGGTTTCCAAAATTGAGAAACACGACTTTTGATGGCCAAACCTGCATGTTTAGATTATATTCAGATTATTATTAGGTTAAATTAGGTTTTTAAGTGAATTATTCTAGAATTAATTATTATTAGATTAGTAACCCAACTAGCTACTATTTAGAACTAGAACATTAGAATTGATTTGTGGTTTTCGTGCACGGTTCGTGGTGCGATATGTGTTATAGGTTGACAGCTTCTAGATCGGCATTTCCCTCATCCTCGACTTGTGGCTACGGTTTGTGCAAGGATTCAGGCAAGTACAGTATTGCATTTATATTTTAGTTCATTATAATGTTTACTCTATAGTTTTCTTGTTTGATATCCCGTTGAGTCATTGCTTGATATTCCTTTGAGACACGATTGTGACACTATAGTTATCGTATCCTTCTTAGTGTATCATTGACTGTTATTGATTGTTAGAGAGTTGGGAGGGGAAATACTCGGTAAATACGTGAACAAACCTAATTACCGTTACCGAATGATAGCTAAGTCATACACACCCACGTATGAGTTAGCCGTACCAATTACTGAATGATAGCCATCGTATGATGTACCGTATTAGCCCAGTTGTTCACGTATTAGAAGGTATTTCATACACACATAGTGGTTCCTATCTTTTCCTTTATCTAGTCTATTATCTTGTTAAGTTCACATCTTGCCAGTTCATATCTTGTTAGATCACGTCTTGCTAGTTTACTTTTTGCCACTTTATATCTCGTTAGTTCATATCTTGCTAGTGCTAGTTTATATCCTGTTCAAAATCCCTAAATTTTTAATATATTTTTTATCAATTTTGGTACTGATTTAAAATTTTGTATTGTACGTCGCATAGTCGTATTATATGTTGTGCGCAAGCGACGTATTCGTAAATTGCTCGTCGAGTGCGAATATGTGCGAGGTACATATTTTTGTAAAACATTTTTAGAAGCTTGATTTTTCAAATAATAAATAATAAATATTTTTGATTATTTTAAAAGTTGTAAAATACGTCATATTGGAAATTCCAACTCTTTATTTTACATTATGAAAGGTTTTATAAATGATAATTTTGAAAACGAGGTATTATGCAAATATTCATTTCATACGATGTACATAAATTTAAATTTTCATATATATATATAAGGCTATTTTTGAAATTAATTAATATTAATATTTTGTTATTCAAAAAGATATAAAAAAATATGTATTATTTTCGAAATTATTATCATTGATATTTTTAGAAATATATTTAAAAATTGTTGTGGCCATTTTAAATCTCGATTAATTTTATGGATTTGATTTAAATAGTTTAAAGATAGAATTTATACTTAAATTGAGTTTAGATTATCTAGTTTTAAATTTGGAATTTAATTTGAATTTGGATTTGATTACTGAGTTAATTTAAATTATCTAATTTGGTTTAAACAAAACCCAATCCCTATCCAACTGGGAATTCTCACCTCCTATATAAGGAGAGGTACTCATCCATAATTTCTACTACATATGTGCATCGTATCTGTGCCCAGCTTCTTATTCCAACTTTCACAATTACATCAATTCCAGTGTCGGACACACCCCGACACAAATCAAATCCTAACCCTACCCCTAAACAAATCCCTCGTCATCCTAACAGCAGCTTTCCGATGCCGCGACTCCCCGACCATCTCCTTTCCGACCGACCACTGCCATCACCACTACGTCGTCGTCACCAACATCCCCATCCTCCTCGTTTCCTGTCCACCGCTGCCCCGGCAGCATCCCCATCTCCACCATCTCGTCATCATCCCGATCACCACCCAGGCCACTCCGGCCACCCCCAATACAGAAGGCCTCCGGCCAACACCACCACCACCGTCCTAAAACCTCCAATAATTCCGACGACCCACCAAACCCACATCACCACCATCGTCGGTCAACTACCACCACCGCAGCACCATCCCAACCCGTCATCACCACCGTCCCCATCACCAGAAAACCAAAAGAAAATGGAACGAAACCCAAACACTCACCTGGACCCTCCATCGCGGCCACCGGCGAGAACTTCCTTACGCCGTAGACCGCCTCAGACCGACCGACCGACCTCCGCGCGAGTCGATAGCCACCAATGGAACCCCCTTCGTTCCTCCTCCGCGAAGAGTCCCATCGTTGCACCGACTCCGGCGACGCCGACGGATGTCGCGACCCGAGCCTCCGGCGCCGCCCTTGCTGTCCGATCACCCTCCGCCGCTGCCTCCGCCGGCGCACCCCTCCGTCGACGGTGAGCCCCCGACTCCGCGCCTCCACCACTGCCATGCCGCACCTCCGGCCACCCGACGCCACCCGAATCCCCGCACCATCACCGGCGCCGTCTCCCTCCAGCGTCAGCCGCAACCCGGCGCCACCGCGCGCCCACCGCCACGGATCCGTCCGCCCGCCGTGGTAAGCCCCCTCTTCTCTCTCTCGACCTCTCTCTCTCTTCTCTATCCCTACTCCTCTCTCCTCTTTCTCTTGTTTTGATATTTTTTTCTCTGATCTCTATTAAAGGAAGGGAATGTAGTATATTTATTTGTTATATGCTGAGTAAGTGGAGAGGGATCGGCTGTTTACCTGTAGACAAAAAGTTATGTTTTGTAAAAAAATTGGTTTTGACTAAAATGACTCTTCTGATATTTTCGAATAAAATTTTAATTCTTATATGATTATTATTATTATTATTATTATTATTATTATTATTATTATTATTATTATTATTATTATTATTGTTGTTGTTGTTGTCGTTGTTGTTGTTGTTGTTGTTATGGTTCTTGTTATTTGCTCTATTACATAAAAAGATAGATATTAATTTAAATAATAATAATAATAAATAAATAAATAAATAAATTAGTTTCTAACAAAACTCAGTGGCTAAAATATTTTTTTAAATTTTTAAATATCGTTTAAAATATTTTGACTAACAAAAATTTAGTTTCTAACTAGAAACCCTATTTTGACAAGTTTTGAGTTTTTGCCTAAAAATAAAATATTGATTTAGTATTTACCTAAAAGTACTTTTACTAATATAGTTCAAACGACATAAGTATTTTCAAAATTTATATAAGTACGTACTCTCCACGAAATTTCCACTTAATATCCCCATCGATCCTAACTAATCGTACGTCCTAATTTCTCGCGACTTCAGATCTCTGTCCATCAACCATAGCTATTGGACAAAACGTAACTGGCCAGATCATCGTACCACACCAGGCGACATAACAGGCAAGACACCTTGCCTTTGCTGTTTAATTTCTTGCTCAATATCATGCATGCTTTTTTTCTTTATGTTGTTCTGTCAAAATTATATATAAATGCAAATTTTTATACTTTATGCAATTGGCTTATAGTTAAGGGACCACCGTATATTTAGTGCATCTCATAAACTGTCATGATGTGCCACGGATTGTGTGTGAGTTGTGAGTCGCATGTAGATGCGGACTTGCGTGCTGAATGATCATTGGCACGTACAGGCCGTACGTTAGGATATAACTGTTAATAGATTATGTAAAAGACTTGGCAGTTATTAAGGATTAAACAGTATCGTGGAGTCGATATATGTATAGTATCATGGGGAGGAGGGAGACAGTTATTAGCGTAGGGGCTACATATTCAGTACACACATAGATTTGGGCCGATAGTGTCTCGTATGAGCGCTACTTACTGCCCCGGGGTCGATAGTTCTCGTATGAGAGCTACTTTCTGCCCATGGTCGATAGTGTCTCTTATGAGCGCTACCTACTACCACTCTCTCTCCATCTATGATGAACACCTAAGCTCCTGCGTAGAACGTTGTCTTCTTAAAGTGTATATCACATAGAATGGTTAGGAACCTTTATGCATGTATATTTTCTATTGAGCTCTTACTATTCAGTTTATGGCAAGATATTATGTATCTTGTTACGTCCCTCTGAGGACCTAGTTTTTCCCCAGGTGTGTGTTCATGTTTTCTGCAGGTGTTATAGCCAAGGCCGTGGTCTTCTCCATTCCTTCGAAGACAATTGCGCTTGGTTCGTTTTATCATTTTGTCGATCGCTTTCTTGTACATTTATATTATTGAGATAGTTGGTAGTGGACTTTGTCTCCGCCCAACGATTGTATCATAAATATTCAAGTTGAATTTTTCTATTATTATTCTTTTTATTGTGGATGAGATTTAGTTTGTCTTGGAATACTACATTATACAGCTTATGTATACATACGAGTCTTCATATATTGGAGTAGACTTCGTATGTATACAGCTGGCATGATACGTATCTAGTCCCAAGTATTTTGGGACGGGAGCGTTACATCCTGATAGTTCTTGTCATGCTAGTTCTTTATATATTCTTTACATTTATGGCTTCTCGCTTGTTCTAACTTTTTTGGACTAACAACATTAATTGCAATATGGTTGTACTCTGCTCCTTTCCTGACTGGATCGTTGTTATAGGTAAGGTTGATGTGCCTACTCTTGCGCTATGGACCATACAATGGGGAGATAGAGACTCGAAGGCTAAACCATACAAGACTAGTTAGTTGTGTGGTAGTTTTCTATAAGTGTAAAAGCTTGCATTCTTCTACAAATGTAAAACTTCTATATTTTGTAAAAGTTGATTTAGTTGTTGTGAATGAGCAGGTAGTATTTATAAGAACTTTATTTATTGTGGGCTAGACAGAGTACTACCGCCGATACCGTGGCGTAGGCTGGGCTTAGACACGTCTTGTATCCGAAAAGCGGGTGCGGATCGTGACAGGCCTGCTCTATCAGTTTCAGTTCGAGCACTTGTCGCTCTTCGACTTCATTCCAGCATATTAGAGAATGATACTACCTCCCGTAGAGCGCTTCATATGGAGCCATCTGGATGCTCGACTGATAACTGTTGTTATACGCAAACTCCGCAAGCGGCAAATGCGTATCCCAACTAGTCTTTAGATCGATCGCACACAGACACAATATATCCTCTAAGATTTGATTCACCCTCTCCGTCTGACCGTCTGTCTAGGGATTATATGACTAAAATTTAGTTTGGTCCCCATCGTCGCTTGCAGGCTCGTCCAGAAACGTGATAGGAAATGCCCGTCTCTGTCCAAAATTATTGTGGCCGGTACCCCGTACTATCGAACAATCTCGTCGATATAAATTTGTGCTAACCGATCGACGCTCCATCCTACTTTAATTGCAATGAAGTGAGCCGACTTGGTCAATCTATCAACAATGACCCAAATCGCATCATTCTCCCGTGGCATCTTCGGAAGTCCCATAATGAAATCCATCGAGATGTTATTCCACTTCCACTCAGGAATGGCAAGGTTCTGCAGCTCCCCGTATGGCCTTTGGTGTTCTGCCTTCACTTGTTGACACGCCATGCACTGCACACGAAAGTAGCCACGTCTTTCTTCATGTCGTGCCACCAAAAGTTGGTGCACAATTCCTTGTACATCTTGGTTCTCCCAGGATGTAACAAGTACTTCGCATAATGCACCTCCGTCAGAACTTCTTTTCTGAGTTCGGCAGTTTCAGGAATGCATAGCCTTCCTTTTAGTCGCATTGTCCCATCTCCGTCTTTCGCAAAGTCAGTCGCCCTTCCTGTTGAAATCAGCTCGCGCATCTTCTTCATGAATGATTCGTCTTTCTAGGCGGTCTTTATCTTCCTAAGCAGGCACGACCCTAGCTTCAACTGAGCTAGGTGCAGGTATCGATACTCAATTCCGAGTTTGATACCCATGGCATCAAGGTCTCGTCGTATCTCATTATTTAGGGCCAGTGATCCCACAAATATTCTACTCAGCACGTTGGCTACAACATTTCTGTTGCCCGACGTATACTCGATCGTTAGCTCGTAATCTTTTATGAGTTCGAGCCAATGTCGCTGCCGTAAATTGAGTTCTCGTTACGTAAATAAGTATTTCAGGCTTTTATGATCTGTCTAGATTCTGCAAGCCACGCCATAGAGGTAGTACCGCCAGAGTTTCAACGCAAACACGATCGCCGCCAATTCTAAGTCATGCGTCGGATAGTTTTTCTCGTGCTGCTTCAACTGTCGTGAAGCGTAGGATATGAATTTATCTTTCTGCATGAGTACCAACCCGAGGCCAGTTCTAGATACATCGTTGAATATCTGAAAGCCTTCTGGACCATTAGGAAGTGCAAGAATTGGAGCTGAGATGAGCTGTTGCTTCAACTCTTGAAAGCTGGATTCACAGTCGTCACTCCATTCAAATACGACTCCCTTCTGGGTGAGGCGAGTCAGAGGCGACGCTAGTTTTGAAAAGCCTTGCACGAATCTTTGGTAGTAGCCTGCTAAGCCCAGAAAACTCTGAATATCGCTAGCCGAGGTAGGTCGTTTCCTATCTACCACAATCTTCTTTGGGTCCACCGCGACGCCTTCGGCAGAGAATACATATCCGAGGAACGTCATACTACTCATCCAGAACTCCCACTTACTCCGTTTGGCGTATAATTTATTCTTACGCAGAGTCTGCAATACCATCTCCAAGTGCTCTGCATGCTCTTCTCGATTCTTTAAGTAGATAAGGATATCGTCGATGAACACGACTACAAATTTATCGATTTGGGTTCGAAAGACTCGGTTCATCAGATCTATGAAAGCGGTTGGAGCATTCGTCAAACTGAACGGCATGACTAGAAATTCATAATGACCATATCAAGTTGGAACGCAGACTTCGATACGTCATCGGACTTGATCTTCAACTGATGATAGCCTGAGCGAAGATCTATTTTTGAAAATATTGACACGCCTTGTAGTTGGTCAAACAAGTCATCGATTCGTAGCAAGGGATACTTGTTCCGCACGGTCGCCTTGTTGAGTTCACGATAGTCGATGCATAGCCGTATAGACCCATCCTTCTTTTTCATAAACAGTACGGGGCTCCCCACGGAGAGACGTTAGGGCGAATAAATTTGCGGTCTTACAACTCTTGTAATTGCACCTTCAGCTCCTTCAGTTCTGCTGGAACCATTCGGTAAGGTACCTTTGATATCGGCCACGTATCTGGAAAGATATCGATGCTGAATTCTATTTTTCGATCTGACGACATTTCAGGCATCTCATCAGAAAAAATGTCAAAAAAATCTGCCACAACTTCAGTCTGCATTATTTTTTATTATCCTTCCGCGTGTCTCGAACTGATGCCAAGTATCTTGTACAGCCGGAACGCACATACGCCTCACCGAGATTGTCGATACCATTATTGCCGTCTTCGAGACCGTACCGCACGAATATGAGAACTCTGTCTCGCCAGGAAGACGAAACACCACTCTCTTCTTCGCACACTCGATTGTTGCATGACAAGCGCCCAACCAATCCATGCCCAAGATTATGTCGTACTCTTTTATGTCTAGTACGATAGCTTCCAAGGATAGATTTCTTCCTTCGATACAAATGTGGTCGTTCCTACAAATAAAGTTCGCATGCATATCGACTCCCGATGGAGTGCTAACACTAATGTTCATATCTAGTGATTGCATGGTTATTTTATTTTCTTTTACATAATCAGCAGATATAAAACTATGTGTTGTACTCGAATCGAATAGAACCCGAGCAGGTATATTTTTGTAGAGTAATATACCTGTTACAACAGTATCGGATACGAACGCCTTGTCACGAGTTAATGCATAAACTCGGCCTTGAGCTCCATGGCATTGATTCTGCGGGTTCACAGGCACCGCATTTGTGCCTTGTAGTGTGGGCGCTTTATACTGATTCGAAACGTTCCTTGGTGGGTTCTGTTGATTCGGAACATTTTTTGGACAATGTGTAGCTATATGGCCTATCTCGCCACACTTGTAGCAAATTCTTGTTATACAATCGGTTGTCCAGTGCCCACACCTACCGCATATGTTGCAGTATTATCCGCCATTGCCCCTGTTATCAAATATGTTCGGACGTTTTGATACTCCTGATCCTCCGACATCGTTAGGACGCTTGTTGATGTTGTTACGGACGACTGGCACTGCCCGTTGTGACATATGGCTAAGGATTCACTCGCTATCAAGAGGCGTATCGTAGTATTCATGGTAGGTCTGGCATCTTTGGTTCATGACGTCTCGACGCAGTTCGTCGTTCAGGCCTTGTTGGAAGCGTTCGTACCATGCTTCCTTGTTGGACAGGAAGGCGCCAGCAAACTTTGTTGTTTCGAGATGCTCGAGTCATAATCGTCGACTGACATATTTTCCTATCGCAATATCATGAACTCGTCTTCTTTTTGACGACGGACAGCGCGAGAAATGTACTGCTCAAGAAAGGTTGTCTTAAACATTTTCCAGGAAATCTTGGTGTTGGGGTCGATTTCATAGATTTCTTATTTCTTCGCTGCCCACCAGTCATATGCTCTGAGAGATAGCTGTACCGTCGCACACGTCACCTTCTGGGACCCTTCGATGCAGAGAAGGTTAAATAAGTCCTCAATCTCTGCAAGCCATCCCACTATCACATTAGGCTTTGCTCGTCCATTGAACTTCGGCAGGTTCATCTTACAAAACTCTGATGCCTTGAGCAAAGAAGAAGAGTTTACCCCTTGTGGTCGAACTTCTTCCTCGACTTCTTGATCGTCTTCCTTCTCTTCGGATGCCACGACTGTTGTATTGGCGTTGGCCGCCATATTACTCTCTATCTGAGTCAGGGCGTCCATCTGCTTCTGTTGTACATCAAATTAGGCTTTGATTTGCATATGAAACTGTTGCTGCTGCAGCTCCATCAACTGTAGCATTTTCTTTATTGTCGTCTCGCTAGGGCCAGTACTATTTGAACTCGATGTACAATCCACGGTTTGGATTGTTGTGCCGGGATTGTTCTTATTATTCTTAGTTACTCCTACAAAACAAAGTGAACCCGTGAGTATTTTTCAAAATATCTATGGGCTTACATGTATGGAACTTTTATTTTACGCAACATGTCGACAAGCATTCAATCGAGCAATCGCAACGAACATTCCAACTATGAAACATCTTTCGAAAATTCGAGCAAACATAACTGTGCTTTGATACCAATTTATCACGCCCCGAGTCGACAAACCGTTCGTCTCCGGTGTTATTATGCCGAATCGATCGTTCTCGCTAAGGCGTGATGTCGTACGAGTCTGGAATTGCACTCGTACAAGGCAAGAACATTACGTTGATTATTATATTGAAACACCAAATTGAAATTTTACAAATTACATCAGAATATAAGACGCAGCATAGGATGATAGAAATATACTTTTCATTCATAACTTGCAACGAAGTGCAAGTCGTAATTATATTGGATGTCGTTGCGGCTACATTGATTGAAACAAAAGAAACATACTCGACAAGCTTCCTGAACTAATACTTGTCGTTACATACATTCGCCCCTTTATATATAAGCCTTCGATGAATTGGCTTCAAAATACTTCAGAATAGAAAGAGCTTCAAAATGCCTCTTCGTACTTCAGCTTCAGTTTAGAGCTTCTGATGCACCTGGGGAGTTGGAAAAGGGGTTAACACACTTGCTAAGTGGACGAAACGAACCCACTCGTCTAAATCGACTCTGATTGTTAAGGTAGGCATGCTTTAGAGTTGTCTTTCTATTTAGAACTAAATGAATTCAGTTCATATCGATAGCCATCTTTGAAGTAATAAAGCATACAGTAAGACAACGATTTATCACAGTTCTTACCACGGCTGTGCTCGTCCCTGCATAAAAATAGAGATAATACTTATTACCTACATAAGACAATAGGTGAGCATGCAACTATCTTATATGTGCGGTCATTGGTGTTGCACACCACTTGGGACTATCTCAATGGTATTTCGGCCCGTTCAGTCTAGGTTGCAAGCCAGACTGACGGTCCCGCAATGCATCAGTGCCGAAGCACGATTATTCATTCTCTGTGAAACCCATATTTTTGTAATTAATTATTAATAGTGTTATAATTAGTATTTCTAATTATTATTATTATTATTATTATTATTATTATTTTGAGTGATAAAAATTATTTCAAATTTATTAACAACAAGGATTTTTGAGTTCAGACTCAGACCCGAGTCCAAACCCAGACCCAGGCCTGAGCCAAACCCAAATCTCATTTTCCTTTCTTTCTAAATTCTGACTTGGCTTATTTATTAAAAAATAATAATAATAAATTTTATAGCTGGTCCCGTAGGACCAGCACCCCTCTCAACCCACACATATACGTTCAAGTCTAAGCCCGTTTCTCTCTCCTCACTCTTCTTAGTACCACACGTTCACCACCCGATCACCCCACTCTCCCTTAATAACTCCTTTTCCCCCACTCCTCTCATTCACAGAGAACTCTCACCATAACTCATCTCTCTCTCCTCTTTCTCAATCTCTACTACAGAGAGTAAACTCTCTTCTCTCTCCACTACTCACAGAGAACAACTTCATCTTTTCTCCCCACTCTTCCAACAACCCCATCTCCCATCTTCTCTCTAACACTCCCTCTCCCTCACCCGACAGCCCCACGCCACTCAACCGCCCGACCACCGGCCTCCCTAGGGCCGACCGCAGCCGCGCCACCCCCTTGCGCGGCGTTCCCCGCCGACCGCCCTGTCGTCCGCGCCGACCAGTGCGCCCCGCCGAGCTTCCCTCGGCCAACCGCGTCAGCCCCGCGCTCCCTACCGACCCGCGCCCGTCGCCGCCCTGTGCGTGCGGCCGAGTCCCGACAGCGCCTCGGCAGCCCCCTGTCCCCGCGCCCCCTTGTGCGTCTCTGGCCAACTTCTCTGGCCGCAACCCCCTGGCCGTGCCCTAGCCCCTGCATTTTTTCCAGCGTTCTTCGTCGACGCTGTTGTTCCAGCGCTGATCTGGGAATACTTTACTGTTCTGGATCTCCATTTTCTTTCTATTATTCATCTGAGAGCTCTAGCCGAGCAATCCGAGGTATAACCCCTGTCCCGCTCATTTTATTTTTAGTCGATGATGAGAAATGGTCCCCGATTCCCTTTGGGAATTCGGTTTTAGCGACGTCCTAATTTTCTGGGACTTTCGGAAAGGTCCTGTGGATTATTTTGGATTCCCGAAATATTTCGGGAATTGATTTTTGGTATGTTTTAGCTTTCCGGATTTTTCCGGTAGCGTTCTGTGATTTGTGGGATTGGAATCGGACTTCCGAAATTATTTCGGGTCGTTCCGATTATTCTGTGGATTGGTTATGGATTTATATATATATATATATATATATTCGGGTTTTCCCTGGTTTGGGATTTGCAGGAAATTATCGGCGTCATTTTCCAGTTTTTGGTTGACGAAAAACAGAGGAGATGCTGCCGGATTTTTTCGTAAATTCCAGATTATTTTAAAAATGAATTTAAAATGAATTTCGGAATTTTATTTGATATTTGGTTTTGGGTGACGACCGTATCGGTCAATGGACCCGGCTAAGTGCAAACGAAACCGGCTTCGTCCGGACGTTGAGGCATTAGCCAAGTTGAAGATTGGACCATATCTGAGACTCCATATTTACCTTTATTTTTATTATTAATTTTTGTTTATATTTTATTAATATTTCAGTTTAGGACTAACGGCGGTTTGTCTTATTTTAATTTATGTAAATAAATTGCAATGGGCATAAGCCCAGCTGGCTGTGGTCTGTAACTGTGATGGATAGCTTAGATTTTCTTGTCATTTCTGGTTTTGCGAGTTTTTCTATTTAACGATTAAATTGGCTAAAAAGTATTTTCGTATAAAATTAATTAATATTTTCTCACCTAAAGTTGACAAGTTTTTATTAATAAAAAATCATGTATTTATCACTAAATAAGAAAAAATTAGCTTTATATTTATAAACTATAAAGATGCCAAGTTTTCATTAATTAATCTGGCATCGACGAGTTTTCTGAATTCAAAAGTTTAAAACGATCTTTTTCCCTCGTATTAAATCAACGCACTAATAACCGTATTTTTTGTGTTTAGTTAATTAAAGAACTAAAATTGGATTAGGACGCAAATAGAGATTTCAACTAGCGTAGTTAGATTGGTAAACCTGAGATCTGAGTCAATTTCTCGAATGTAGGAATTCGAGGACGATTCTGATTTCCTGTCTCGAAGTCTTCTACCTCTCCAGTCAATTCCTTTGAGGCAAGTATAGTTTATGTTAGTTTACAGTTATTTATTTAATCGCTTTACTGCCAGTCTAAACCACGATGCCAACACGAAACTCTCTCTGAGAGCCCTACAACTACTGGGGACTGGGGGAATAGTGTAATGATTATGACCATACTGTAACAAAAACCCCCATCCTTACTGTAACAAACCTAAGCCGGTCATATTTCATTGCCTGTTCAAATCACACTATTTTACTGTTGCAAACTGTTTCATATTTAAAACTGTTTAGAACTGCATGATTCTATTATTTAATTTAACTGTTAAAATTAGCATGAATTGTACTTTGCTCCCTCCTGACTGGAGATACATTTTTAGGGGATATTGAGGATGCTGAGCTGTTAATCAGCAGTTACTACGACCCTGTCCTGTACCCAGTTGTGCTACCAGAGTCCCCACAGGAGGACGTTGGGACTGAGGCCGATGATTCGGCCGATAGATAGATTTCCTTTCCTGCATTTTTGTTATTTCCAAATTTTGTTATTTCATTTCAGAACAATTTCCATTTGTATTTAAATTTCAAAGTTTAATAAAGTTTTATTTCCCGATGTTGAGTTGTGACAAATATAGTGTTGTTGTATGGTTACCTGCTACTGAACAGCTTACTGCCGCCGTCTCAACAACGGTGCAGGCTGGGCATGATCCGGTTTGACCCAATTATTTGGGATCGGGTCGTGACATGTTTTCAGTGGTGGCCCATGCAGGTCGTACAACAACTTAGGAAAAGATACCTAGAAACAATTAGAACACTAGAATATTTATCACGACATAGAACCGAATTATATAAATAAATATTTTTGTTTGATTATAGACTGGTAGGATACCTTGCTTATGTATGTAACCTAAACCTTCCAGATTATGGCCAAAGGAAAGACTACCCGATCCGGCCCTGCTGACGATGAGGTGTCATCAACTGATCACACCCCTCCTCAAGCACGCCGGGACCCACCTCCCTTGTAGCTGACAGACCGTCCTCATGCTGCACCAGCTCTCCGGCCCGTTTACGCTTCCACAGCGCAAACGGTAGAACCTGTGCAATCCCAGGCTGAGCCACAGACCCCTGCGGTAGTGGCCGCACCAGCTGTCCCACCAGTACCCGTGGATCCCACTGACCTAGTGGGAATGCTACGAGGAGTGCTTGAAGCATAGAGAGCTCAAGCAGAAGCCCACAGAGAGCAGACTGCTGCCCAAGCTGAAGCCCATCACGAGCAGACCGCGATTATGAGAGAAGGCATGGAGAATGCCCACAATATGGCTATGGCTGCCCTCGAGAGAGGAAGAACCACTTCATCAGAGCCACGACCTGCCAAGGTAAGCATGATTCAGGAGTTAAGTTATATTTCTTTAAGGCCATTCTTTTGATTAGAGGCATATTATTGCATGAAGGTTGGAGATATAGAAAGCTTTAAGAAGTAAGACCCTCGACCTTTCAAAGGAACCGAGGGTATCATCTACGCCGATGAATGGCTAGACCATATGGAGCGTCTCTTGAGCGTCGCTCGACTCCCGGAGGACCTCAAGGCTGAAGCTGTAGGACTCCAACTACAGGATGTGGCGAGCACCTGGTATCGGAATGAACCCCGACTCCAGGACAAGCAGCTCGACTGGGATACCTTCAAGAAGCTGTTCCGCAGAAAGTTCTTCCCAACATCGGAGATACGGGAAATAGAGAGGCAATTCCAGAACTTGAAGCAGGGAAACATGACGGTCAGCGAATATACGGTAGAGTTCGTCCGACTAAGCCGCTTTGCCCAGAACCTGGTAGCTGACCCCAAGGATCGTGCTGAGCGATTTAGGTTTGGCTTACGAGAAGAGATTCGCACCCCTGTGATCGCAGGTGGCGCAAAGACTTATGAGAGGATCCTGATCCGAGCTCAAGATGTGGAGAAGAGCCAGCCTTCTCGATCCAAGAGGGAGTATCCCGGAACTAGCAACTTTCAGGGTAGTCAGAAGAGGCCCAATAACAACAGCAACAGGCCCTCGCACTAGCAGCATCATCATCCGGCGAGAACCAATAACAGAGCACACCAGAAGCAGATCCCTGTCTGTGAATATTGCAAGAGACCAGGACATCAGTCGAGCATCTGCAGGAAGAGGCTAGGACACTGCCTAGTCTGTGGGTCTGCCACCCACCAAGTGAAGGACTGTCCCATGTCAACCCACCGGCCCAGGACCAACCAGCAAAGAGCTCCCCTACCTACTCAGCAACAACAATTTGGACAGCACCAGCAGAAGACTGGGCGAGCTTTTGGCCTAGCAGTGGATGAGCAGGAGCCAGAGCAGGAACCCACCGCAGATGTCATCACAAGTTCCATTTATGTGTTTTCACATCCTGCTCTAGCATTATTTGATTCGGGTGCATCACATAGTTTTATATCATCCAAGTTTATATCTGCACACTACATAGATTCGGGACTTAGCAAGGTGATTAGTAGAGTTATGACCGGTGGTGGACCTATACCCATCACCGAAGCTTGTAATTGTCCCATAACCATCTCTGGCCATCAGTTCTCAACACCTTTACTAGTGAGGCCCCTGCCCAACTATGATGTAGTCCTAGGGATGGACTGGTTAAGTGAACAGCACGCGCTGATAGATTGTCACCGAGGTTGTGTCATCTTCAGCCCATCAGGAGAACCGGAGTTTGAAATCTCTCGGGCTCCGGAAGATATGAAGAGTATCACCTACTCCTCAATCACCGAAGAACCCGGGCCTCCTCACCCTATCATTGCGGAATTTATGGATGTCTTTCCAGATAGTCTTCCAGGATTGCCGCCAGATCGAGATATGGAATTCACCATCGATCAAGTACCCGGCTCTTCCCCTATTTCTCGGGGATGCTACAGAGTCAACCCCAAGGAGGCTAAGGAGATGAAGGATCAGATCGACGAGCTGAAGTCGCAAGGATTTATCAGAGGCGGAGCTTCACCCTGGGGGGTACCAGTTTTGTTCGTGCCCAAGAAGGATGGAACTGTGCGGATGTGCATTGACTACCGGGCGCTGAACAACATCACCATCAAGAAAAAGTACCCCCTGCCCCGGATCGACGACCTGTTTGATCAACTGAGTGGAGCCAAGGTATTTTCAAAGATAGATCTCAGATTAGGCTACCATCAAATCAAGGTCAGGAATGAGGATATTTCCAAGACGGCGTTCAACACCAAGTATGGACAATTTGAATTCTTGGTCATGCCGTTTGGACTGACAAATGCTCCTGCAGAATTCATGAACCTCATGAACAAGGTTTTCCATGAATATCTGGATCAGTTTGTTGTTGTCTTCATCGATGACATACTGATCTACTCGAAGACGGAGGAAGAACATGAAGAGCACTTGAGGAAAGTGCTGAGTACCTTGAGGAAGGAGAAGCTCTATGGTAAGCTATCCAAATATGAATTCTTTTTAGACAAGGTAGAATTTTTGGGCCATGTTGTCAAGGAAAAGGAATTTCGGTGGATCCAAAGAAGATAGCTGCTATTGAGAAGTGGACTGCACCAAGCTCGGTTGCAGAGATCAGGAGCTTTTTGGGACTAGCTGGCTACTACCGGAAGTTCGTGAAGGATTTTTCTAAGATTGCGGAGCCAATGACGAAGCTTACCAGGAAGAATAAAGAGTTCATATGGTCTGAAGCGTGCCAGTCAGCTTTTGAGGAACTGAAGAAGAGGCTTACAACTGCGCCGATACTTGCGCTACCCGCAGGTACCGACGGTTTCTCAATCTATAGTGATGCTTCCGGAAAAGGACTGGGCTGCGTTCTTCAACAACACGGGAAAGTAATTGCCTATGCATCTAGACAATTACGGACTCATGAGAAGAACTACCCCACACATGACTTGGAGCTTGCAGCGGTGATATTTGCTTTGAAGCTATGGAAGCACTACCTGTATGGAGAGAGAGTGGAAATATTTACGGACCATAAAAGTCTGAAATATGTTTTCACTCAGAAGGAGCTGAACATGAGACAAAGACGATGGCTGGAGCTAATGAAGGACTTTGATATCAACCTGCAGTATCATCCGGGTAAGGCTAATATTGTTGCAGATGCACTTAGTCGATACCCGATGGCGATGTTCTTGACCAAGGAGTGCCATTTGCTGGAGGACATGGAGAAGCTTGGATTGGAAATTATACTGCCCGAGGAGAAGATGAAGAAACTTGGAAGAGAAGCCATCGTACCAGGAGAGGAATCATCATTGATGCAGTTGCAAGTGCGTTCGAGTCTTATGGACAGGATCAAGGAGACACAATTCCAAGATGAGATGCTTTACAAACTCAGAGACCAAGTGTTGGCAGGAACACTTGAAGGGTTCTCAATCACCAGCGACGGAGCATTGAAGAATGGTACGAGGCTGTGCGTACCAACTGGCGAACTGAGAAACGAGCTGATGCAAGAAGCGCACCAGTCGCAGTATTCCATACACCCTGGAGCCAACAAAATGTACCGAGATATGCGGACTATAGTATGATGGTACGGAAGGAAGAAGGATGTATCCAGGTATGTGGCTAGATGTTTAATTTGTCAACAAGTTAAAGCCAGCAGACAGAGACCAGCAGGATTGTTGCAGCCGCTTGACATTCCGGAGTGGAAATGGGAGCACATAACGATGGATTTTGTATCGGGACTGCCTCGATCCCAAGGAGGAAAGGATGCCATTTGGGTTATAGTGGACCGACTGACGAAGTCAGCTCACTTTATCCCCTTCAAGGTTGGTTTATCTACCGAGAAGTTGGCAGCACTGTACATGCGGCACATCTACCGGATTCATGGAGTTCCGATAAGTATTGTATCTGACAGAGATACTAGATTTACATCTCACTTCTGGAAGAGTTTGCATGACAGCTTGGGAACCCAACTTAAGTTCAGCACCGCCTACCACCCTCAGACTGACGGGCAATCGGAGAGAACAATCCAGACGCTAGAAGATATGCTGAGATCCTGCGTCCTAGAATTTAGAGGGTCTTGGGAAGACCATTTGCACTTGGTAGAGTTCTCTTACAACAACAGTTACCAAGCTAGCATCGGGATGACACCGTTCGAGGCACTCTATGGACGTCGTTGCCGTACTCCACTTGCCTGGGACGACGTCGGAGAACGAGTGTTGCTTGGACCTGAGATGGTGACCGAAGCAGCAGAGAAGGTGAGAATGATCAGAGACAAGCTCCGGATAGCCCAAGACAGACAGAAGCATTGGGCCGATTGCAGCAGACGGCCTTTGGAGTTTGAGGAAGGCGACAGTGTGTTTGTGAAGATCTCACCTACCAGAGGAACAATCCATTTCGGCAGAGCAGAAAAGTTGAGCCCCAGGTACATTGGTCCATTTGAAGTACTTAGCAGGATTGGAGAAGTGGCTTATCGGGTAGCTTTACCCCCAAGTATTGAAGGCGTCCACAACGTCTTCTACGTCTCGCAGCTGAGACGCTACATCCCGGACCTGTGCCATATTTTGGACCATTCAGAGCTGGAGATTGGACCCAGTCTCACAGTGCCAGAGAAGCCAGTGGTAATTTTGGACCGAGGTGAGAAGAGAAGCAGGAACACCGTGACGCCAATAGTCAGAGTGATGTGGCAGCACAACTCACCAGGCGAGTCGACCTGGGAGCGAGAAGACCAGATGCGGGAGCAGTACTCGTACCTGTTTGAGACTTGAGGTAATCCCTAACCTTGCTTTTAAATTTCGAGGACAAAATTTTCTAAGGAGGGAAGATTGTGAAACCCATGTTTTTGTAATTAATTATTAATAGTATTTTAGTGTTATAATTAGTATTTCTAATTATTATTATTATTATTATTATTATTATTATTATTATTATTATTTTGAGTGATAAAAATTATTTCAAATTTATTAACAACAAGGATTTTTGAGTTCAGACTCAGACCCGAGTCCGAACCCAGACCCAGGCCTGAGCCAAACCCAAATATCATTTTCCTTTCTTTCTAAATTCTGACTTGGCTTATTTATTAAAAAAAAAAATTATAGCTGGTCCCGTAGGACCAGCACCCCTCTCAACCCACACACATACGTTCAAGTCTAAGCCCATTTCTCTCTCCTCACACTTCTCAGTACCACACGTTCACCACCCGATCACCCCACTCTCCCTTAATATCTCCTTTTCCCCCACTCCTCTCATTCACAAAGAACTCTCACCATAACTCATCTCTCTCTCCTCTTTCTCAATCTCTACTACAGAGAGTAAACTCTCTTCTCTTCCCACCACTCACAGAGAACAAATTCATCTTTTCTCCCCACTCTCCTAACAACCCCATCTCCCATCTTCTCTCTAACACTCCCTCTCCCTCATCCGACAGCCCCCACGCCACTCATCCGCCCGACCGCCGACCTCCCTAGGGCCGACCGCAGCCGCGCCACCCCCTTGCGCGGAGTTTTCCGTCGACCGCCCTGTCGCCCGCGCCGACCAGCGCGCCCCGCCGAGCTTCCCTCGGCCAACCGCGTCAGCCCCGCGCTCCCTGCCGACCCGTGCCCGTCGTCGCCCTGTGCGTGCGGCCGAGTCCTGACAGCAACTCGGCAGCCCCCTGTCCCCGCGCCCCCTTGCGCGTCTCTAGCCAATTTCTCTGGCCGCAACCCCCTGGCCGTGCCCTAGCCCCTACATTTTTTCCAGCGTTCTTCGTCGACGCTGCTGTTCCAGCTCTGATCTGGGAATACTTTACTGTTCTGGATCTCCATTTTCTTTCTATTATTTATCTGAGAGCTCTAGCCGAGCAATCCGAGGTATAACCCTTGTCCTGCTCATTTTATTTTTAGTCGATGATGAGAAATGGTCTCCGATTCCCTTTGGGAATTCGGTTTTAGCGACGTCGTAATTTTTCGGGACTTTCGGAAAGGTCCTGTGGATTATTTTGGATTCCCGAAATATCTCGGGAATTGATTTTTGGTATGTTTTAGCTTTCCGGATTTTTTCGGTAGCGTTCTGTGATTTGTGGAATTGGAATCGGACTTCCGAAATTATTTTGGGTCGTTCCGATTATTCTGTGGATTGGTTGTGGATTTATATATATATATTCGGGTTTTCCCTGGTTTGGGATTTGCAGAAAATTATCGGCGTCATTTCCCAATTTTTGGGTTGACCAAAAACAGAGGAGATGCTGCCAGATTTTTCCGTAAATTCTAGATTATTTTAAAAATGAATTTAAAATAAATTTTGGAATTTTATTTGATATTTGGTTTTGGGTGACGACCGTATCGGTCAATGGACCCGGCTAAGTGCAAACGAAATCGGCTATGCCCGGACGTTGAGACATTAGCCAAATTGAGGATTAGACCATATCTGAGACTCCATATTTATCTTTATTTTTATTATTAATTTTTGTTTATATTTTATTAATATTTCAGTTTAGGACTAACGGCGGTTTGTCTTATTTCAATTTATGTAAATAAATTGTAATGGGCATAAGCCCAGCTGGCTGTGGTCTGTAACTGTGATGGATAGCTTAGATTTTCTTGTCATTTCTGGTTTTACGAGTTTTTCTATTTAACGATTAAATTGGCTAAAAAGTATTTTTGTATAAAATTAATTAATATTTTCTCCCCTAAAGTTGACAAGTTTTTATTAATAAAAAATCATGTATTTCTCACTAAATAAGAAAAAATTAGCTTTATATTTATAAACTATAAAGATGCCAAGTTTTCATTAATTAATCTGGCATCGACGAGTTTTCCGAATTCAAAAGTTTAGAACGATCTTTTTCCCTCGTATTAAATCAACGCACTAATAACCGTATTTTCTGTGTTTGGTTAATTAAAGAACTAAAATTGGATTAGGACACAAATAGAGATTTCAACTAGCGTAGCTAGATTGGTAAACCTGAGATCTGAGTCAATTTCTCGAATTTAGGAATTCGAGGACGATTCTGATTTCCTGTCTCGAAGTCTTCTACCTCTCCAGTCAATTCCTTTGAGGCAAGTATAGTTTATGTTAGTTTACAGTTATTTATTTAATCGCTTTACTGCAAGTCTAAACCACGATGCAAACACGAAACTCTCTCTGAGAGCACTATAACTACTGGGGACTGGGGGAATAGTATAATGATTATGACCATACTGTAACAAAAACCCCTATCTTTATTGTAACAAACCTAAGCCGGTCATATTTCATTGCCTGTTCAAATCACACTGTTTTACTGTTGCAAACTGTTTCATATTTAAAACTGTTTAGAACTGCATGATTCTATTATTTAATTTAACTGTTAAAATTAGCATAAATTGTACTTTGCTCCCTCCTGACTGGAGATACATTTTTAGGGGACATTGAGGATGCTGAGCTGTTAATCAGCAGTTACTACGACCCTGTCATGTACCCGGTTGTGCTACCAGAGTCCCCATAGGAGGACGTTGGGACTGAGGCCGATGATCCGGCCGATAGATAGATTTCCTTTCCTGCATTTTTGTTATTTCCAAATTCTGTTATTTCATTTCAGAACAATTTCCATTTGTATTTAAATTTCAAAGTTTAATAAAGTTTCATTTCCCGATGTTGAGTTGTGACAAATATAGTGTTGTTGTATGGTTACCTGCTACTGAACAGCTTACTGCCACCGTCTCAACAACGGTGCAGGCTGGGTATGATCCGGTTCGACCCAATTATTTGGGATTGGGTCGTGACATATTTTCAGTGGTTCTTAAAGTGTTAAAATTCTTTCGAAAATAATATAACAAGGATTTTTGAGTTCGAACCCAGACCCGAGTCCGAACCCAGACCCAGGCCTGAGCCCGAACCCCCTTTTCTATTTAAATCTGACTTGGTTAATGGTTTATAAAAAAAATAAAAAAAAAGAATTTTGAGCTGGTCCCGTAGGACCAGCATACTTGTGCAGCTCATTCAAAGTCTTCCTATTCTTTCTCCCTGTCTTTACTCCTATCCACACACGAGCACCCCACTCTCCTTTAATAATTCCTACTCCTCCACTCTCTGCTCACAGAGAACAACTCTAAACTCCTCTTCCCAACTTCACAGAAGCCAAGCTTTCACCAGAGAACTCTTCTCAAACCCTCTTCACCCCCAAACCCCCTTCTCTCCCAACTCCACGCCCGCGACCCCCTTCGGAGCTCCTTCCGGCCGACCACTCTTCGGCCGACCAACCCCGCGGCCGACGCCGAGCTCCCCCTCGCGCGCCCAAGCCGCGCCCTAGCCCCGCGCCCCTTCGGCGCCGCCCCTGGCCCGCTGTTCCGCCAGCCCCACCGAGCTTCCCTCGGCGATCCCCCTCGCGCGCCCCTTCGCGACCCCGCCAAGCTCCTCGGCCGACCGCCAGAGCTTCGGCGCCCCTTGGCCGAGCCTTCCCCCACTGTTCCAGCGTTCCCCGGCGTTCCCTAGCCGCGCGCCTCTACCTGCGCGGTCTCCCGACTCCCTGTGCGCCCTGGCACAGCGTCTCTCTGGCCAGCACTCTTTCCGACTCCCCGATCTGCTGATTTTGGCAGCGACGCTGCTGTTCCAGCGTTGTTTCGAGAATACTTTCGCTGTTTTAGATCTATTTTTCTTTCTGTTATTCATCTGAGAGCTCTAGCCGAGCAACTCGAGGTATAACCCCTGTCCCGCTCATTTTATTTCAGTCGATGATGAGAAATGGTCCCCGATTCCCTTTTGGGAATTCGGTTTTAGCGACGTCGTAATTTTTCGGAACCTTCGGAAAGGTTCTGTGGATTATTTTGGGTTTCCAAAATATTTCGGGAATGGATTTTTGGTATATTTTAGCTTTCCGAATTTTTTCGGTAGCGTTCTGTGATTTTTGGGTTGGAATCGGACTTCCGAAAATTATTCGGGTCGTTCCGATTATTCTGTGGATTGGTTGTGGATTTCAAATATATATAAATTCAGATTTTTCTCTGGTTTGGGATTTGCAGGAAATTATCAGCGCCATTTCCCAGTTTTTGGGTTGACCAAAAACAGAGGAGATGCTGCCAGATTTTTCTGTAAATCCTGGATTATTTTAAAAATAAATTTAAAATGGATTTCGGAATTTTATTTGATATTTGGATTTGGGTGACGACCGTATCGGTCAATGGACCCGGCTAAGTGCAAACGAAACCGGCCCCGCCCGGACGTTGAGGCATTAGCCAAGTTGAAGATTGGACCATATCTGAGACTTCATATTTATTATTATTTTTACTATTAAATTTTGTTTATATTTTATTAATATTTCAGTTTAGGACTAACGACAGTTTGGTCTTATTTCAATTTATGTAAATAAATTGTAATGGGCATAAGCCCAGCTGGCTGTGGTTTGTAACTGTGATGGATAGCTTAGATTTTCTTGTCATTTCTGGTTTGCGAGTTTTTCTATTTAACGATTAAATTGGCTAAAAAGTATTTTCGTATAAAATTAATTAATATTTTCTTACCTAAAAATTGACAAGTTTATTATTAATTAAAAATCATGTATTTTTCACTAAATAAGAAAAATTAGCTTTATATTTATAAACTATAAAGATGCCAAGTTTTCATTAATTAATCTGGCATCGACGAGTTTTTCGAATTCAAAAATATAAAACAATCTTTTTCCCTCGTATTAAATCAACGCACAATAATCGTATTTTCTGTGTTTGGTTAATTAAAAGAATTAAAATTGGATTAGGACGCAAAGCTAAAGCTAGCAGGCAGAGATCAGCAGTATTATTGCAAGCTAAAGCTAGCAGGCAGAGATCAGCAGTATTATTGCAGCCGCTTGACATTCCGGAGTGGAAATGGGAGCACATAACGATGGATTTTGTATCGAAACTACCTCGATCCCAAGGAGAGAATGATGCCATCTGGGTTATAGTGGACCGACTGACGAAGTCAGTTCACTTTATCCCCTTCAAGGTTGGTTTATCCACCGAGAAGTTGGCAGCACTGTACATGCGGCACATCTACCGGATTCATGGAGTTCCGGTAAGTATCGTATCTGACAGAGATACTAGATTTATATCTCACTTTTGGAAGAGTTTGTATGACAGCTTGGGAAACCAACTGAAGTTTAGCACCGCCTACCACCCTCAGACTGACGGGCAATCGGAGAGAACAATCCAGACGCTAGAAGATATGCTGAGATCCTGCGTCCTGGAATTTGGAGGGTCTTGGAAAGACCATTTGCACTTGGTAGAGTTCTCTTACAACAACAGCTACCAAGCTAGCATCGGGATGACACCGTTCGAGGCACTCTATGGACGTCATTGCCGCACTCCACTTGCCTGGTACGACGTCGGAGAACGAGTGTTGCTTGGACCTGAGATGGTGATCGAAGCAGCAGAGAAGGTGAGAATGATCAGAGACAAGCTCCGGATAGCCCAGGACAGACAGAAGCATTGTGCCGATTGCAACAGACGGCCTTTGGAGTTTGAGAAAGGCGACAGTGTGTTTGTGAAGATCTCGCCTACCAGAGGAACAATCCGTTTCGGTAGAGCAGAAAAGTTGAGCCCCAGGTACATTGGTCCATTTGAAGTACTTAGCAGGATTGGAGAAGTGGCTTATCGGGTAGCTCTACCCCCAAGTCTCGAAGGCGTCCCCAACGTCTTTCATGTCTCACAGCTGAGACGCTACATCCCGAATCCGAGCCATATCTTGGACCATTCAGAGCTGGAGATTGGATCCAGCCTCACAGTACCGGAGAAGCCAGTAGCAATATTGGACCGGGGCGAGAAGAGAACCAGGAACACCGTGATGCCGATAATCAGAGTAATGTGGCGGCACAACTCACCAGGCGAGTCGACCTGGGAGCGAAAAGACCAGATGCGGGAGCAGTACCCGTACCTGTTTGAGACTTGAGGTAATCCCTAACCTTGCTTTTAAATTTCGAGGACAAAATTTTCTAAGGAGGAAAGATTGTGAAACCCATGTTTTTGTAATTAATTATTAATATTAGTGTTTTTGTACTAATTATTAGTATTTCTAATATCATCATTATTATTATTATTATTATTATTATTATTATATATTTATTTTGAGTGCAAATGATTTCGAAAAAAAAATTAAATAACAAGAATTTTTGAGTTCAGACCCAGACCCGAGTCCGAACCCAGACCCAGGCCTGAGCCAAACCCAATCCCATTTTTATTTCTTTCCAATTCTGATTTGGCTTAATTAATAAATAAATAAATAAAAATTTGAATTGGTAGTGCTGGTCACGAGGACCAGCACATTTCTCTCCAAACCTATTCTTTTCCTTACTCCTCTACACACATTTCCCTTTTCCACATTCAGCAACTTCCCTCTTATTTCTCCTCTCCACAAGCTTCACCCCACCACTTCCTATATTACTCACCCACTCTTTCCTCTCCTTTGCTTACGTACACCAGAGGAATAACTTCTCTCTCTCTCTTACTCTCACCAACTACCCTCTCTATCCACTCACAAACATTTTCTCTCCTCACTCTCTGGAAAGGAGAAGCCCTCTCCCTCAACCAACACCCGTCGAGCTCTTCTCGGCCGACCGCCAGAGCCCCGCGCCCCCTTCGCGACCCCACCGACCTCCTCCAGGCCGACGCCGTGCTCCGGCGACCCCCTGTCGGCCGCGCCCGCGCCCGTCCAGCAGCGCGCCACCCTTGGCGAGCTCCCCCTGTGGCCGCTGCCTCTCTGGCCGAGCACCCCGTGCCCTTCGTCGCACGTCTCCCCGTGCGACTTCCCCTGGCCAGCGCCCTCTCTGGCCGAGCCCCTTTCTCCAGTGCTCCGACCGCCCCTGTCGGCTTCCTCGCTGACCTAGGTGCGTGCCCTAGCCCGCGCACTCCCCGATCTGCTGATTTTTGGCAACGACGCTGCCGGTCGCTGCTGTTCCAGCGCTGTTTCGGGATTAATTTGCTGTTCGGAGCTCCTATTCTTTATGTAATTTCATCTGAGAGCTCTAGCCGAGCAACCCGAGGTATAACCCCTGTCCCGTCTCTTTTTTATATAGTCGATGATGAGAAATGGTCCCCGATTCTCTTTGGGAATTCGGTTTTAGCGACGTCGTAATTTTTCTGGACTTTCGAAAAGGTCCTGTGGATTATTTTGGATTCCCAAAATATTTCGGGAATTGATTTTTGGTATGTTTTAGCTTTCCGGATTTTTTTTCCGGTAGCGTTCTGTGATTTGTGGGATTGGAGTCGGACTTCCGAAATTATTTCGGGTCGTTCCGATTATTCTGTGGATTGGTTGTGGATTTCAAATATATATATAAATTCGAGTTTTTCTCTGGTTTGGGATTTGCAGGAAATTATCGGCGCCATTTCCCAGTTTTTGGGTTGACCAAAAACAGAGGAGATGCTGCTGAATTTTTTCGTAAATTCCAGATTATTTTAAAAATGAATTTAAAATGAATTTTGAAATTTTATTGATATTTGGTTTTGGGTGACGACCGTATCGTTCAATGGACCCGGCTAAGTGCAAACGAAATCGGCTCCGCCCGGACGTTGACACATTAGCCAAGTTGAGGATTGGACCATATCTGAGACTTTATATTTATCATTATTTTTACTATTAAATTCTGTTTATATTTTATTAATATTTCAGTTTAGGACTAACGGCAGTTTTGTCTTATTTCAATTTATGTAAATAAATTGTAATGGGCATAAGCCCAGCTGGCTGTGGTCTGTAACTGTAATTGCTAGATTAGATTTTTAGTTATTTCTAGTTTTTGCGAGTTTTTCTATTTAACGAATAAATTGAATAAAAAATATTTTCGTATAAAATTAATTAAGATTTTCTCACTTAAAATTGACAAGTTTATTATTAATTAAAAATCATGTATTTCTCACTAAATAAGAAAAAATTAGCTTTATATTTATAAACTATAAAGATGCCAAGTTTTCATTAATTAATCTGGCATCGACGAGTTTTTCGAATTCAAAAGTTTAAAACGATCTTTTTCCCTCGTATTAAATCAACGCATTAATAACCGTATTTTCTGTGTTTGGTTAATTAAAAGAATTAAAATTGGATTAGGACGCCAATAGAGATTTCAACTAGCGTAGCTAGATTGGTAAACCTGAAATCTGAATCAATTTCTCGAATGTAGGAATTCGAGGACGATTCTGATTTCCCGTCTCGAAGTCTTCTACCTCTCCAGTCAATTCCTTGAGGCAAGTATAGTTTATGTTAGTTTACAGTTATTTATTTAATCGCTTTACTGCAAGTTTAAACCACGATGCAAACACAAAACTCTCTCTGAGAGTACTGTAACTACTGGGGACTGGCGGAATAGCGTAATGATTATGACCATACTGTAACAAAAACCCATATCCTTACTGTAACAAACCTAAGCCGATCATATTTCATTGCCTGTTCAAATCACACTGTTTTACTGCTGAAAACTGTTCATATTTAAAACTGTTTAGAACTGCATGATTCTATTCTTTATTTAACTATTAAAATTAGCATGAATTGTACTTTGCTTCCTCCTGACTGGAGATACATTTTTAGGGGACATTGAGGATGCTGAGCTGTTAATCAGCAGCTACTACGACCCTGTGTTGTACCCAGTTGTGCTGCCAGAGTCCCCACAGGAGGACGTTGGGACTGAGGCCGATGATCCAGCCGATAGATAGATTTCCTTTCCTACATTTTTGTTATTTCCAAATTCTGTTATTTCTTTTTAGAACAATATTTCCATTTGTATTTAAATTTCAAAGTTTAATAAAGTTTCATTCCCGATGTTGAGTTGTGACAAATATAGTGTTGTTGTATGGTTACCTGCTACTGAACAGCTTACTGCCGCCGTCTCAACAACGGTGCAGGCTGGGCATGATCCAGTTCGACCCAATTAGTTGGGATCGGGTCGTGACATGATATCATCATAGTTTTATATCATAGTTTTAATCGGTCCAAGATATCATCATCCGGCGAGAACCAATGACAGAGCACACCAGAAGCAGATCCCTGTCTGTGACTATTGTAAGAGGCCAGGGCATCAGTCGAGCATCTGCAGGAAGAGGCTAGGATACTGCCTAGTCTGTGGGTCTGCCACCCACCAAGTGAAGGACTGTCCCATGTCAGCCTACCGGCCCGGGACCAACCAGCAAAGAGCTCCCCTACCTACTCAGCAACAACAGTTTGGACAGCACCAGCAGAAGACTGGGCGAGCTTTTGCCCTAGCAGTGGATGAGCAGGAGCCAGAGCAGGAACCCACCGCAGATGTCATCACAGGTTCCATTTATGTGTTTTCACATCCTGCTCTAGCATTATTTGATTCGGGTGCATCACATAGTTTTATATCATCCAAGTTTATATCTGCACACCACATAGATTTGGGACTTAGCAAGGTAATTAGTAGAGTTATGACCGGTGGTGGACCTATACCCATCACCGAAGCTTGTAATTGTCCCATAACCATCTCTGGCCATCAGTTCTCAACACCTTTACTAGTGATGCCCCTGCCCAACTATGATGTAGTCCTAGGGATAGACTGGTTAAGTGAACAGCATGCGCTGATAGATTGTCACCGAGGTTGTGTCATCTTCAGCCCACCAGGAGAACCGGAGTTTGAAATCTCTCGGGCTCCAGAAGATATGAAGAGTATCACCTACTCCTCAATCACCGAAGAACCCGAGCCTCCTCACCCTATCATTGCGGAATTTATGGATGTCTTTCCAGATAGTCTTCCAGGATTGCCGCCAGATCGAGATGTGGAATTCACCATCGATCAAGTACTCGGCTCTTCCCCTATTTCTCGGGGATGCTACAGAGTCAACCCCAAGGAGGCTAAGGAGATGAAGGATCAGATCGACGAGCTGAAGTCGCAAGGATTTATCAGAGACGGAGCTTCACCCTGGGGGGCACCAGTTTTGTTCGTGCCCAAAAAGGATGGAACTGTGCGGATGTGCATTGACTACCGGGCGCTGAACAACATCACCATCAAGAACAAGTACCCCCTGTCCCGGATCGACGACCTGTTTGATCAACTGAGTGGAGCCAAATAAATAATTTAAAATAGTTTTTAAATTTTGATATTTATATTTTAAATATCAAATAAAAGCTCATTTTTAGTGGTGGCCCATACAGGTCATACCTCCAAGGATCGTGCTGAGCGATTCAGGTATGGCTTACGAGAAGAGATTCGTACCCCTGTGATCGCAGGTGGCGCAAAGACTTATGAGAGGATCCTGATCCGAGATCAAGACGTGGAGAAGAGCCAGCCTTCTCGATCCAAGAGGGAGTATCCTGGAACTAGCAACTTCTAGGGTAGTCAGAAGAGGCCCAACAACAACAGCAACAGGCCCTCGCACCAGCAGCATCATCATCCGGCGAGAACCAATGACAGAGCACACCAGAAGCAGATCCCTGTCTGTGACTATTGCAAGAGGCCAGGGCATCAGTCGAACATCTGCAGGAAGAGGCTAGGACACTGCCTAGTCTGTGGGTCTGCCACCCACCAAGTGAAGGACTGTCCCATGTCAGCCCACTGGCCCGGAACCAACCAACAGAGAGCTCCCCTACCTACTCAGCAACAACAGTTTGGACAGCACCAGCAGAAGACTGGGCGAGCTTTTGCCCTAGCAGCTGATGAGCAGGAGCCAGAGCAGGAACCCACCGCAGATGTCATCACAGGTTCCATTTATGTGTTTTCACATCCTGCTCTAGCATTATTTGATTCGGGTGCATCACATAGTTTTATATCATCCAAGTTTATATCTGCACACCACATAGATTCGGGACTTAGCAAGGTAATTAGTAGAGTTATGACCGGTGGTGGACCTATACCCATCACTGAAGCTTGTAATTGTCCCATAACCATCTCTGGCCATCAGTTTTCAACACCTTTACTAGTGATGCCCCTGCCCAACTATGATGTAGTCCTAGGGATGGACTGGTTAAGTGAACAGCATGCGCTGATAGATTGTCACCGAGGATGTGTAATCTTCAGCCCACCAGGAGAACCGAAGTTTGTAATCTCTCGGGCTCCGGAAGATATGAAGAGTATTTCCTACTCCTCTATCACCGAAGAACACGGGCCTCCTCACCCTCTCATTAGGGAATTTATGGATGTCTTTTCAGATAGTCTTCCAGATGTGTCGCCAGATCGAGATATGGAATTCAACATCGATCTAGTACCCGGCTCTTTCCCTATTTCTCGGGGATGCTACAGAGTCAACCCCAAAGAGGCTAAGAAGATGAAGGATCAGATCGACGAGCTGAAGTCGCAATGATTTATCAGAGACGGAGCTTCACCCTGGGAGGCACCAATTTTGTTCGTGCCCAAGAAGGATGGAACTGTGCGGATATGCATTAACTACCGGGCGCTGAACAACATCACCATCAAGAACAAGTACCCCCTGCCTCGGATCGATGACCTGTTTGATTAACTGAGTGGAGCCAAGGTATTTTCGAAGATAGATCTCACATCAGGCAACCATCAAATCATGGTCAGGAAGGAGGATATTCCCAAGACGGCGTTCATCACCAAGTATAGACAATTTGAATTCTTGGTCATGCCGTTTGGACTGACAAATGCTCCTGTGGTATTCATGAACCTCATGAACAAGGTTTTCCATGAATATCTGGATCAGTTTGTTGTTGTCTTCATCGATGACATACTGATCTACTCGAAGACGGAGGAAGAGCATGAAGTGCACTTGAGGAAAGTGCTAAGTACCTTGAGGAAGGAGAAGCTCTATGGTAAGCTATCCAAATGCGAATTCTTTTTAGACAAATTGGAATTTTTAGGCCATGTTATCACAGGAAAAGGAATTTCGGTGGATCCAAAGAAGATAGCTGCTATTGAGAAGTGGACTGCACCAAGCTCGGTTGCAGAGATCAGAAGCTTTTTGGGACTAGCTGGCTACTACCGGAAGTTCGTGAAGGATTTCTCCAAGATTGCGGAGCCAATAACGAAGCTTACCAGGAAGAATAAAGAGTTCATTTGGTCTAAAGCATGCCAGTCAGCTTTTGAGGAACTGAAGAAGAGGCTTACAACGGCGCCGATACTTGCGCTACCCACAAGTACCGACGGTTTCTCAATCTATAGTGATGCTTCTGAAAAAGGACTGGGCTGCGTTCTTCAACAGCACGGGAAAGTAATTGCCTATGCATCTAGACAATTACGGACTCATGAGAAGAACTACGCCACACATGATTTGGAGTGATCGGGTGGTGAACTATCCAAATTGACCTGCATGGGCCACCACTGAAAACATGTCACGACCCGATCCCAACTAATTGGGTCGAACCGGATCATGCCCAGCCTACACCGTTGTTGAGACCATGTTACGTTGACATCACTGAAAATATGTTGACAAATTTTATTGCCTGTTCAAATCACACTGTTTTACTGTTGCAAACTGTTTCATATTTAAAACTGTTTAGAATTGCATGATTCTATTATTTAATTTAACTGTTAAATTAGCATGAATTGTACTTTGCTCCCTCCTGACTGGAGATACATTTTTAGGAGACATTGAGATATGAATATGAGTAGGGAATAATAGAGATTTCAACCTAGTGTTATTTTCGAAATTATTCGGGTCGTTCCGATTATTCTGTGGATTGGTTGTGGATTTTAGATATATATATATATTCGGGTTTTTCCCTGGTTTGGGACTTGCAGGAAATTATCGGCACCATTTTCCAGTTTTTGGGTTGACCAAAAACAGAGAAGATGTTGTCGGATTTTTCCGTAAATCCTGGATTATTTTAAAAATAAATTTAAAATAAACTTTGGAATTTTATTTGATATTTTATTTTGGGTGACGACCGTATCGGTCAATGGACCCGGCTAAGTGCAAACGAAATCGGCTCCGCCCGGACGTTGAGGCATTAGCCAAGTTGAGGATTGGACCATATCTCAGACTTTATATTTATCATTATTTTTACTATTAAATTATGTTTATATTTTATTTAATATTTCTGTTTAGGACTAACGGTGGTTTGTCTTATTTCAATTTATGTAAATAAATTGTAATGGGCATAAGCCCAGCTGGCTGTGGTCTGTAACTGTGATGGATAGCTTAGATTTTTTTGTCATTTCTGGTTTTGCGAGTTTTTCTATTTAACGATTAAATTGGCTAAAAAGTATTTTCGTATAAAATTAATTAATATTTTCTCACCTAAAATTGACAAGTTTATTATTAATTAAAAATCATATTTCTCACTAAATAAGAAAAATTAGCTTTATATTTATAAACTATAAAGATGCCAAGTTTTCATTAATTAATCTGGCATCGACGAGTTTTCCGAATTCAAAAGTTTAAAACGATCTTTTTCCCTCGTATTAAATCAACGCACTAATAACCGTATTTTCTGTGTTTGGTTAATTAAAGAATTAAAATTAGATTAGGACGCAAATAGAGATTTCAACTAGCATAGCTAGATTGGTAAACCTGAAATCTGAGTCTATTTCTCGAATGTAGGAATTCGAGGACGACTCTAATTACCTGTCTCGAAGTCTTCTACCTCTCCAGTCATTTCCTTTGAGGCAAGTATAGTTTATGTTAGTTTACAGTTATTTATTTAATCACTTTACTTCAAGTTTAAAACTGGGTACAACACAGTTTTAAATATTAAATGCACCAGTCGCAGTATTCCATATATTCAGGAGCTAATAAGATGTATCGGAATATGCCTCTATTGATTGGTGCTATGGAATGAAGAAGGACAATTCCAGGTATGGGATTAGATGTGAATTTGTCAACATGAGGAATTTAGCAAGAGAACAACAAGTTGTTGCAGCCGCTGGACAATTCGGAGTGGAAGTAGAAGCATATAACAATGAACTTTGAGTAAGGATTGCCTTGTTCCCAAGGAGGGAAGGGCACCAATTGGATTATAGTGGACCGACTGACTAAGTCAGCACACTTTATTCCCTTCAAGGTTAGTTTATTCACCGAGAAGTTGGCAGCATTGTACGAGAGGCACCCCTACCGAATTTATGGAGTACAAATCAGCGGACAATCAAAGAAGATAATCCAGACGCTTGAAGATATTTTAGATCTTGTGTTTTGGAAATTGGAGGGTCTTGGAGAAGATCATTTAAAATTGGTAGAGTTTTCTTACAACAACTACCAAGTTAGCATCGTCAATCAGTGGAGTTTGAAGAAGGAGATAGCGTCTTTTGTGAAGATTTTCTCCTACCAGAGGAACGATCAGTGTTAGCAGAGCAGGAAAGTTGAGCCAGCTCAGACGCTACATTCCGGATCTGAGTCCCATATTGGATAATTTAGAGCTGAAGATTGGACTCAACCTTTCAGTGCCAGAGAAACCAGTTGCAAGCGTAGTCAGAGGTGAGAAAAAGATCAGAATTTGAGCCCTCATTTAAACTCCTACTTCTTATCTTTTCGTTCTAAACTTGACTGATGCTGCTAAGTCAGCCTAGTTTTGCAAGCTATCTCTTTATCAAGCTTGATCATGACAGTATTTTATTGGGTGCACCCACTAATATATTGTCTAATCAGGACCGGTGCATGATGGTCTGATCAACCTCGTGTACTTTGGTTCGCTTTTATATTTTTCTACATGGATGATATCATAAACCGTCTCATCCACGACTGCCTTGGAAATTCTTATTGTTGGACCTGAGTTACGAGTGTAGTACCCGTACCTGTTTGATTCTCCTACCATGCCTTTAATTTCGAGGACGAAATTTTCTAAGGAGGGAAGATTGTGAAACCCATATTTTGTGAATAATTATTATTAGTGTTTTAGTTATTATTATTATTATTATTATTATTATTATTATTATTATTATTATTATTATTATTATTATTATTATTATATTTTCTGAGTGTTAAAATGATTTCAAAATTAACAATAAGGATTTTTGAATTCAGACCCAGACCCGAGTCCGAACCCAGACCCAGGCCTGAGCCCGAACCCAATCCCATTCCTTTTTTTCCTAAAATCTATTTTGGCTAATAGTTGTTATATAAAAAATAAAAAAAATAAAAAAAATAGTTGAGGAGCTGGTCCACGAGGGACCAGCATACTTCTCTCTCTTCCCACTTGTTCAAGTCACCCCCTTACTCGTTCAGGTCAACCCCATATTTTTTTTACCCCACATTTACTCCCCTCCACACAAGAACACCCCACATCTCTTTCCCTCACGTACAGGAGAGCTTTTCTCCTCCTTCTTCTTAAAGTCATTCTCTCAGAAACTCTCAAAAACCCCAACTCTCTCCTCTCTCTCTTACCGTCACCCGACGCCAAGCTCCCCGACCCCCATCGCGCCGCCAGCGCCCTTTCCTCGGCCCTGCTCCCCGCGCCAGCACCTCTGGCCGACCACCCTTCGTCGTCCGTCGGATCCCGTTCGCGCCACCTCGCGAGCGCGCCCCGCCGAGCTCCCCTCGGCCAAACGCCAGAGCCCGCGCCCCCGTCGGCCTCCCTCTAGGCCCGACGCCGCCCCTGGCCCGCTGTCCCGTCGGCGCCCCAACGACGGCCGCCCGTCCCCCTCGCGCGCCCACGCCAGCACCCCCGCCGGCCTCCTCCAGGCCGACGCCGTGCTCCGGCGACCCCCTGTCGGCCGCGCCCTTCGTCGCACGTCTTCCTGTGCGATTTCTCTCTGGCCAGCGCCCCTGTCGGCTTCCCCGCTGACCTAGGTGCGTGCCCTAGCCCGCGCTCTTCCCAGATCCGCTGATTTGTGGCAGCGACGTTGCTGTTCGTTGCTGTTCGCTGCTGTTCTAGCGCTGTTTCGGGATTAATTCGCTGTCCGGAGCTCATTTCCTTCTTTATTATTTTATCTGAGAGCTCTAGCCCAGCAACCTGAGGTATAATCCCTGTCCCGCCCACCTTTTTTTATTATTAGTCGATGATGAAATGGTCCCCGATTCCCTTTGGGAATTCGGTTTTAGCGACGTCGTATTTTTCGGAACCTTCGGAAAGATTCTGTGGATTATTTTGGATTCCCGAAATATTTCGGGAATTGATTTTTGGTATGTTTTAGCTTTCCGGAATTTTTTCCGGTAGCGTTCTGTGATTTGTGGGATTGGAGTCGGACTTCCAAAATTATTTTGGGTCGTTCCGATTATTCTGTGGATTGGTTGTGGATTTCAAATATATATATAAATTCGGGTTTTTCCCTGGTTTGGGATTTGCAGGAAATTATCGGCACCATTTCCCAGTTTTTGGGTTGACCAAAAACAGAGGAGATGCTGCCGGATTTTTCCGTAAATTCCAGATTATTTTAAAAATGAATTTATAATGAATTTTGGAATTTTATTAAAATTTGGATTTTGGTGACGACCGTATCGGTCAATGGACCCGGCTAAGTGCAAACGAAAACGGCTCCACCCGGACGTTGAGGCATTGGCCCAGTTGAGGATTGGACCATATCTGAGACTCTATATTTATTCTTATGTTTACTATTTAATTCTGTTTATATTTTATCTATTTAAAGTTTAGGACTAACGGCAATTTTGTCTTATTTCAATTTATGTAAATAAATTATAATGGGCATAAGCCCAGCTGGCTGTGGTCTGTAACTGTAATTGGTAGATTAGATTTTTGTTATTTCTGGTTTTGCGAGTTTTTCTATTAAACGATTAAATTGAATAAAAGTATTTTTGTATAAAAACAATTAAGATTTTCTCACCTAAAATTGACAAGTTTTTATTTAATTAAAATCATGTATTTCTCACTAAATAAGAAAAATTAGCTTTATATTTATATACTATGAAAATACCAAGTTTTAATAATTAATCTGGCATCGACGAGTTTTCCGAATTCAAAAGTTAAAACGATCTTTTCCCTCGTATTAAATCAACGCACTAATAATCGCGTTTTGCTTGTGTTAGCTAATTAAAAGATTTAAAATTGACTAGAAAACAGTTTAGAGATTGCAACTAGCTTAGTTAGCATTGACGATTCTTGGTTTCTGAGACAGCTTATCGAATGTAGGATTTCGAGGAAGAGTCTGAACTTCCATCCCGACGTATCAACCTTTCTAGTCCAGTCAAACCTGAGGCAAGTACATTTCGTGTTAGTTTACAATTATTTAGTAATCGTTTTATTTCAAGTTTAAACCACGATACAACACGAGCACTGACTGTAACTACTGTAACTATTGGGGACTGGGGGAATAGTGTAATGAGTATGACCATACTGTAACTTTACTGTAATAAATCCCATATCCTTTACTGTAACAAGCCCAAGCCGGTCATATTTCATTGCCTATTTACATCACAGAACAGTAACTATTTTAAAACTGTAACTGCTTAATTGTTGATTTCAAAACTGTTTAAAAGTGCATGATTCTATTATTATTTCAATTGTCAAATTAGCATGAATTGTACTTTGCTCCCTCCTGACTGGAGACCCAACATTTTAGGTATCACTGATGAGGCTTTGTTCCGCGATATTTCCCGAGGTCCCAACTAGAAGACGAGGATTTCGAGCCTGATGAGCTGTTTGCCTAGAGTTTTCTTTTCTTCTTGATGTATATAGAAAATAGTTTAAGTTGTATCTTTCATTTCATTGTAAAAGTTTAATAAAGTTTTAAATTTCCGAATTTTGAGCTGTGATAAATATAGACGTTGTTGTGGTTACCTGCTAATGGAACAGCTTACTGCCGCCGTTTCAACAATGGTGCAGGCTGGACATGATCCGGTTCAACCCAATTATTTGGGATCGGGTCGTGACATGTTTTTAGAATTTAGATTTCAACCCCTGTTTTTAGAATTTAGATTTCTAATTGTTTTTAAAATGGTTTAAACAATTAGAGATTTCAACCCCTGGCCATCGATCAAGTACCCGGCTCTTCCCCTATTTCTCGGGGATGCTACAGAGTCAACCCCAAGGAGGCTAAGGAGATGAAGGATCAGATCGACGAGCTGAAGTCGCAAGGATTTATCAGAGACGGAGCTTCACCATGGGGGGCACCAGTTTTGTTCGTGCCCAAGAAGGATGGAACTGTGCGGATGTGCATTGACTACCGGGCGCTGAACAACATCACCATCAAGAACAAGTACCCCCTGCCCCGGATCGACGACCTGTTTGATCAACTGAGGGGAGCTAGGGTATTTTCAAAGATAGATCTCAGATCAGGCTACCATCAAATCAAGGTCAGGAAGGAGAATATTCCCAAGACGGCGTTCAACACCAAGTATGGACAATTTGAATTCTTGGTCATGCCGTTTGGACTGACAAATGCTCCTACGGTATTCATGAACCTCATGAACAAGGTTTTCCATGAATATCTGGATCAGTTTGTTGTTGTCTTCATCGATGACATACTGATCTACTCGAAGACGGAGGAAGAACATGAAGAGCACTTGAAGAAAGTGCTGAGTACCTTGAGGAAGGAGAAGCTCTATGGTAAGCTATCCAAATGTGAATTCTTTTTAGACAAGGTGGAATTTTTGGGCCATGTTGTCACAGGAAAAGGAATTTCGGTGGATCCAAAGAAGATAGCTGTATTGAGAAGTGGACTGCACCAAGCTCGGTTGCAGAGATCAGGAGCTTTTTGGGACTAGCTGGCTACTATCGGAAGTTCATGAAGGATTTCTCCAAGATTGCGGAGCCAATAATGAAGCTTACCAGGAAGAATGAAGAGTTCATATGGTCTGAAGCGTGCCAGTCAGCTTTTGAGGAACTGAAGAAGAGGCTCACAACTGCGCCGATACTTGTGCTGCCCGCAGGTACCAGCGGTTTCTCAATCTATAGTGATGCTTCCGAAAAAGGACTGGGCTGCGTTCTTCAACAACACGGGAAAGTAATTGCATATGCATCTAGACAATTACGGACCCATGAGAAGAACTACCCCACACATGACTTGGAGCTTGCAGCGGTGATATTTGCTTTGAAGCTATGAAAGCACTACCTGTATGGAGAGAGAGTGGAAATATTTACGGACCATAAAAGTCTGAAATATATTTTCACTCAGAAGGAGCTGAACATGAGACAAAGACGATGGCTGGAGCTAATGAAGGACTTTGATATCAACCTGCAGTATCATCCGGGTAAGGCTAATATTGTTGCAGATGCACTTAGTCGATACCCGATGGCGATGTTCTTGACCAAGGAGTGCCATTTGCTGGAGGACATGGAGAAGCTTGGATTGGAAATTGTACTGCCCGAGGAGGAGATGAAGAAACTTGGAAGAGAAGCCATCGTACCAGGAGAGGAATCATCATTGATGCAGTTGCAAGTGCGTTCGAGTCTTATGGACAGGATCAAGGAGACACAATTCCAAGACGAGACGCTTTGCAAACTCAGAGACCAAGTGTTGGCAGGAACACTTGAAGGGTTCTCAATCGCCAGCGATGGAGCATTGAAGAATGGTACGAGGCTGTGCGTACCAACTAGCGAACTGAGGAACGAGCTGATGCAAGAAGCGCACCAGTCGCAGTATTCCATACACCCTGGAGCCAACAAAATGTACCGGGATATGCGGACTATAGTATGGTGGTACGGAATGAAGAAGGATGTATCCAGGTATGTGGCTAGATGTTTAATTTGTCAACAAGTTAAAGCCAGCAGACAGAGACCAGCAGGATTGCTGCAGCCGCTTGACATTTCGGAGTGGAAATGGAAGCACATAACGATGGATTTTGTATCGGGACTGCCTCGATCCCAAGGAGGGAAGGATGCCATTTGGGTTATAGTGGACCGACTGACGAAGTCAGCTCACTTTATCCCCTTCAAGGTTGGTTTATCTACCGAGAAGTTGGCAGCACTGTACATGCGGCACATCTACCGGATTCATGGAGTTCCGGTAAGTATCGTATCTGACAGAGATACTAGATTTATCTCTCACTTTTGGAAGAGTTTGCATGACAGCTAGGGAACCCAACTGAAGTTCAGCACCGCCTACCACCCCCAGACTGACGGGCAATCGGAGAGAACAATCCAGACGCTAGAAGATATGATGAGATCCTGCGTCCTGGAATTTGGAGGGTCTTGGAAAGACCATTTGCACTTGGTAGAGTTCTCTTACAACAACAGCTACCAAGCTAGCATCGGGATGACACCGTTCAAGGCACTCTATGGACGTCGTTGCCGCACTCCACTTGCTTGGGACGACGTCGGAGAACGAGTGTTGCTTGGACCTGAGATGGTGACCGAAGCAGCAGAAAAGGTGAGAATGATCAGAGACAAGCTCAGGATAGCCCAAGACAGACGGAAGCATTGGGCCGATTGCAGCAGACGGCCTTTGTAATTTGAAGCAGACGACAGTGTATTTGTGAAGATCTCGCCTACCAGAGGAACAATCCGTTTCGGCAGAGCAGGAAAGTTGAGCCCCAGGTACATTGGTCTATTTGAAGTACTTAGCAGGATTGGAGAAGTGGCTTATCGAGTAGCTCTACCCCCAAATCTCGAAGGCGTCCACAACGTCTTCCACGTCTCGCAGCTGAGACGCTACATCCCGGACCCGAACCATATCTTCGACCATTCAGAGCTGGAGATTGGACCCAGCCTCACAGTGCCAGAGAAGCCAGTGGTAATTTTGGACCGAGGTGAGAAGAGAACCAGGAACACCGTGACGCCAATAGTCAGAGTGATGTGGCGGCACAACTCACCAGGCGAGTCGACCTGGGAGCGAGAAGACCAGATGTGGGAGCAGTACCCGTACCTGTTTGAGACTTGAGGTAATCCCTAACCTTGCTTTTAAATTTCGAGGACGAAATTTTCTAAGGAGGGAAGATTGTGAAACCCATGTTTTTGTAATTAATTATTAATAGTATTTTAGTGTTATAATTAGTATTTCTAATTATTATTATTATTATTATAATTTTGAGTGATAAAAATTATTTCAAATTTATTAACAACAAGGATTTTTGAGTTCAGACTCAGACCCGAGTCCGAACCCAGACCCAGGCCTGAGCCAAACCCAAATCTCATTTTCCTTTCTTTCTAAATTCTGACTTGGCTTATTTATTAAAAAAAAATTATAGCTGGTCCTGTAGGACCAGCACCCCTCTCAACCCACACACATACGTTCAAGTCTAAGCCCGTTTCTCTCTCCTCACTCTTCTCAGTACCACACGTTCACCACCCGATCACCCCACTCTCCCTTAATAACTCCTTTTCCCCCACTCCTCTCATTCACAGAGAACTCTCACCATAACTCATCTCTCTCTCCTCTTTCTCAATCTCTACTACAGAGAGTAAAATCTCTTCTCTTCCCACCACTCACAGAGAACAACTTTATCTTTTCTCCCCACTCTTCCAACAACCCCATCTCCCATCTTCTCTCTAACACTCCCTCTCCCTCATCCGACAGCCCCCACGCCACTCAACCGCCCGACCGCCGGCCTTCCTAGGGCCGACCGCAGCCGCGCCACCCCCTTGTGCGGCGTTCCCCGCCGACCGCCCTGTCGCTCGTGCCGACCAGCGCGCCCCGCCGAGCTTACCTCGGTCAACCGCGTCAGCCCCGCGCTCCCTGTCGAACCGCGCCCGTCGCCGCCCTGTGCGTTCGGCCGAGTCCCGACAGCGCCTCGGCAGCCCCCTGTCCCCGCGCCCCCTTGCGCGTCTCTGGCCAACTTCTCTGGCCGCAACCCCCTGGCCGTGCCCTAGCCCCTGCATTTTTTCCAGCGTTCTTCGTCGACGCTGCTGTTCCAGCGCTGATCTGGGAATACTTTACTGTTCTGGATCTCCATTTTCTTTCTATTATTCATCTGAGAGCTCTAGCCGAGCAATCCGAGGTATAACCCCTGTCTCGTTCATTTTATTTTTAGTCGATGATGAGAAATGGTCCCCGATTCCCCTTGGAAATTCGGTTTTAGCGACGTCGTAATTTTCCGGAACTTTCGGAAAGGTCCTGTGGATTATTTTGGATTCCCGGAATATTTCGGGAATTAATTTTTGGTATGTTTTAGCTTTCCGGATTTTTCCGGTAGCGTTCTGTGATTTGTGGAATTGGAATCGGACTTCCGAAATTATTTTGGGTCGTTCCGATTATTCTGTGGATTGGTTGTGGATTTTTATATATATATATTCGGGTTTTCCCTGGTTTGGGATTTGCAGGAAATTATCGGTGTCATTTCCCAGGTTTTGGGTTGACCAAAAACAGAGGAGATGCTGCCGGATTTTTCCGTAAATCCTGGATTATTTTAAAAATGAATTTAAAATGAATTTCGGAATTTTATTTGATATTTTATTTTGGGTGACGACCGTATCGGTCAATGGACCCGGCTAAGTGCAAACAAAACCGGCTTCGTCCGGACGTTGAGGCATTAGCCAAGTTGAGGATTTGACCATATCTGAGACTCCATATTTACCTTTATTTTTATTATTAATTTTTGTTTATATTTTATTAATATTTTAGTTTAGGACTAACGGCGGTTTGTCTTATTTCAATTTATGTAAATAAATTGTAATGGGCATAAGCCCAGTTGGCTGTGGTCTGTAACTGTGATGGATAGCTTAGATTTTCTTGTCATTTCTGGTTTTGCGAGTTTTTCTATTTAACGATTAAATTGGCTAAAAAGTATTTTCGTATAAAATTAATTAATATTTTCTCACCTAAAGTTGACAAGTTTATTATTAATTAAAAATTATGTATTTCTCACTAAATAAGAAAAATTAGCTTTATATTTATAAACTATAAAGATGCCAAGTTTTCATTAATTAATCTGGCATCGACGAGTTTTCCGAATTCAAAAGTTTAAAACGATCTTTTTTTCCTCGTATTAAATCAACGCACTAATAACCGTATTTTCTGTGTTTGGTTAATTAAAGAATTAAAATTGGATTAGGACGCAAATAGAGATTTCAACTAGCGTAGCTAGATTGGTAAACCTGAAATCTGAGTCTATTTCTCGAATGTAGGAATTCGAGGACGACTCTAATTACCTGTCTCGAAGTCTTCTACCTCTCCAGTCATTTCCTTTGAGGCAAGTTTAGTTTATGTTAGTTTATAGTTATTTATTTAATCGCTTTACTGCAAGTTTAAACCACGATGCAAACACGAAACTCTCTCTGAGAGTACTGTAACTACTGGGGACTGGGGGAATAGCGTAATGATTATGACCATACTGTAACAAAAACCCTTATCCTTACTGTAACAAACCTAAGCCGGTCATATTTCATTGCCTGTTCAAACCACACTGTTTTACTGTTGCAAACTGTTTCATATTTAAAACTGTTTAGATTTGCATGATTCTATTATTTAATTTAACTGTTAAAAATTAGCATGAATTGTACTTTGCTCCCTCCTGACTGGAGATACATTTTTAGGAGATATTGAGGATGCTGAGCTGTTAATCCGCAGCTACTACGACCCTGTGTTGTATCCAGTTGTGCTGCCAGAGTCCCCACAGGAGGACGATGGGATTGAGGCCGATGATCCGGCTGTTAGATAGATTTTCTTTCTGTATTGTTATTTTATTTCAAATTTTGTATTTCATTTCAGAACTATTTCCATTTGTATTTAAATTTCAAAGTTTAATAAAGTTTATTCCCCGATGTTGAGTTGTGACAAATATAGTGTTGTTGTATGGTTACCTGCTACTGAACAGCTTACTGCCGCCGTCTCAACAACGGTGCAGGCTGGGCATGATCCGGTTCGACCCAATTAGTTGGGATCGGGTCGTGACATGTTTTCAGTGGTGGCCCATGTACATTGACCGATACGGTCGTCACCCAAATCCGAGACATTGAGATATGAATATGAGTACAGCTTAATTCTTGATTTTCTCCCTAGGTCGATTCGATACCGATGCCCCGGATACCGATTCGAAAAAAATCAAACTTTTGCACAAGCTGTCCATGACCATGCCAATACGTGAACAGTTTATATATGCAACTAGATTTGTATAGCACGGACAGTATTGAGTGGCATTATCATTTCTCCCAACTCATGCAACAATTCATTTTCCCTAAAGCCGTACTTCCGATTTAGCGTCCCGTAGGCACCAAATTTCCCGAGACATCATAAGCCACAATCGACTATTCATATTATTTTGCAGCATTTGAAATAATCTATCTTTTTACTAAAACCTTAAACTTTTCGATTTTGGTGCAAAAACTTATATTTTTAGAGTAGATTACTCTAAATCGATACGTTTTTCCGAGTTCTTGATCTTAGTGGATTGGCATGCATTTAACTTGGCATCGTCGATTTGAATAAGTTCGAGGCAAAAAAATTTCATTTACGAGACAGAGTAGAAAGAATGAGCCGAATCACCCACCAAGTACTTTGATTGTGTCGACCGTCGAAGCGCTTCGCAACGTTCAAGCTTTAGCTACGCGAGCTCCTGCAATGGCACCAACACTTAGTTGGAATTCCTTCTTCATTCCTTCGCTTCCAAATTCGTAGATTGTATTCAGAAAATGACGCGAAAGCACTTTCATCAAAACCAAGTGGCAAAAGCTCCAAGAAAACCATACAGTTGTCCGGTCCCATTGAAGGGACTCTTATATGGAGCTCACTCGTCGAGACGCAACCCGCTGCATATAGGACTTATTCCAACAGAAGCCGTTCCATTAGTTGGATCGATTCTCGTAACATTTGTCCAAATCGATTTGATCGATGCTGCAAGATATTATCATTTACCAAGCTCAGCATTCGAGTCATATGGCCATCTAAGTTCCCGTCCGATCTGACTCAGCACAAGCATATTACGAAGTCCGTCGCCTATCGAAAGCAGGGCACTACAGAAACGTGCACTGAAATTCATGTGCGCGGTTGATGGCAAGCTGTACAGAGTTGACTCAGGTGCTTTTGCACCCATAATGGGTCAACTCTTAAAGTCCCCCCCCCACTAGGGTGCATTTCATGTGCTGGAACCAAGTCAGGGGCCAAATCTTGTGGTGTCAAACCCATGCACACGCGTTAGGCTGTGCGCATAAAGTAGATTTGACTCGCAATACGTGTTATTCTCTCACCAATGACCTGGGTGCATTTCATGCACCGAAACTGGATCAGGGAGCGCATCACTCACATACACACCCTAACGCTTGGCTTTGTCATGCACCTGAAGAGGGTGTAAATATGAACATCTTCTCGCACGATCTACGCAATGTAATGACTCACAAGCGTAGGTCGGAGTAGATGACTACCATGTACAACTCACCCCTCACGGGGCATACTTGTGCTACAGTCACCATCAACTGTTGTTGTTGCAAAACAGTGACTCCACCACCACGGCAGTCTGTATTCCAGCAACTGCAATCTACTGTACATGCCCGACATCGCCTAAAAAAAGGGTGCCAATCAAAAATAAGAAAGAACACTTGGTCGCCTCATGCCATGTCATCTCCAATTCTCCTGCTCCGAGGAGAAATGTTAAAACCAGTAACCCTCCGATTTCGGCTAGTGCATCCAAGAGCCGTCTCCGGGGCAGCAAGTCAATAGTGGCTAATATCGGGGTGTTCTAAAACACCCTTGCTAAAAGCAAGCCTTCCTTAGGGAAGATGACTTTTGATGGGGGTTACACTCCCTAGTGCTCCACAACAATCCCTTATTTGATGATGAGGATATCTGTCAGCGAACCGATGCTGGGGAATCTGGGGGTATCCAAGTATAGGGCTCGGAGGAAGAAGGCTCAACCCTCCCACATGATAGTGAGGCAAAAAGTAAAAGGTCCATTGTTTCATCTACTTCGTCATACTTCAAGCCTGTTTATATGATAGGGGGAGGAAACGAAGAAGAGAGAGACACTTCGGCCCCAGACATTCTAAATCGCATTAACACTCAGGAGATTGGTCTTAAAACTCTCTCCACCTCCATGCAGTCCGTGACATAGGTGGTGTTCGAGATCCGAAATGCCTTGGATGCCCAACCTCCGATAAGGGTTCATGTTTTTACCAGTCCTGACCCAGGAACCAAAGGGGAATCGTATGTACCGTCCCAACGAGTGCCCTCAGGGACTGACCTTCATACTCTCCATCGGTCGTCTGCTCCCTTGGGGACAGATCAACATGCCCTGCCTCGGTCATCTACTCCTGCATCAACCGAAGACCTATTCGAGCTCGTGAGGGATATACGCATTTGCGTAGAAGCTAAAGACAAAAAAGAGGAGCGTCAGAAGCTCGAGATTCGGCAACCCTACCCTCCTGAGTAGAATAATATGGTTTATCCTCCCAAGTACAAACCATAAACACTGATACCATTTGATGGAAAGGTGTCCTCGGGTCGATATCTGACGTACTTCACCTCCATGACAGGGCATTTGTCGAAGGACAATGCCTTGCTGACAAATCTATTCATTGGGACACTGAAGTGGGTGGCTTATGAATCATTTTGTAGCCTCCCTGGTATCTGTATATCCTCTTTTGAGGATCAGAAGCATTTTTTCGGTTCTACGACAGTGGAATGGACATGATCGTGTCCTCCCTCATGGAAATCACACAGAAAGAAAAGAAGATAGTTCGAGCATACATCGAGCGCTTCCGTCAAGCATGTCTAAGACTACCTCCCGGTATCCCTGAGTCAGTACTGATGGATTCCTGCCGCAAGAACATGACGTCGGCGGTCAAACTCTAGGTCGATTCTACACAGTACAAGGATTGGACCGCGCTCATCATCGGGGCTAAGAACGCCAAAATAAAGGCCCAAGATACTCGTCTCGTAGGACTCAACTTCCCTTCATTCGACGACAAGGGGAAGCGCCCCTCCAATAGCAACAACATCGGGCGTGAATCAAAGGGGAAGCAGGCATTGACTGTCAATACCTCCAAGGGTGCATCAGCTCTTGCCAGAAGCCACCGACTGCACCAAGATAGAAGGAGGTTTACTCCTTCAATGAAGAAGATACCTTGCAGCCCTTCGATGTGCTGATGCAAGGAGACAAGATCAAGTTGTCTGATCGTAAGCGCCCCGATGAGGTGGATAGAGTTGGCGATTCGAGGTATTGTCAATACCATCGGTTCATCCGGCATCCGACATGGAACTTCTATATATTAAAGACTTACATACAACGCATGATCAATATGAATGTCCTCTTGCTTGACTATAAGGATAAGACAGTCTCTACAAACATGGTGTCCTTACAGTTTGGCACCCTGCCGCCAACTAAGGCTCAAGATGGCATCATTCCCATCCTAAAGGCGACAATGGAAGTAACCAACATTCTACCAAATTGTGACAACGTGAGTGGGATGGGGCCACTCACCACATCCCAGGACGAGATCATGTGGGTTCACCCAGATCTAGCTCCAGAGGTGACTCGATCGGTGGTATTCCCTACTACTAAAGGCAAAGACAAGAAGACCAAGTCCTACCGTATGGTCTTTGCCTCCTCTGAAGAAGCCTTGTCGGTGACGACAAGGTCAAAATAGTACACTCAGTAGGACGAGGCTCCGTCTGAAGAAGCGCCTCCTATCGTCTTAGGGGAGGGTCCATCCCAACCAACGGCAGGAGAGAAACAAAAACAAAGGGAGGCTCGTTTTGACAAGCCTCTAAGGAAAAAAGGTGCTTCGGGGTTGACCAAACCCCACAATTTCGACATATTGGCGCAGCTTGCCAATACTTCGGCTCGGTTATCCATGTTTGAGCTTCTCCAACTTTTTAAGAACACCCGGGATGCTCTATATGAAGCACTCAAGGACGTCTAATCTTTCATAAGCCAGGTCTAGTAGCCGAAAGAGGATCCAGCCGCATGTCCATACTGTCATAGTGTTAGGGAAATCATCCCCAACATTACATTTACTCAGCAGGACATGTTGTTCAAGAATAACAGGCACAATAGGTCGCTATATTACATAGGGTACGTTGGTGCCATCAAGGTGGACCGGATACAAATCGATCCGAGATCTTCCATCAGCATCATTCCTCGGACTCTACTCCAAACTTTAGGAATACCGATGCATAAGCTAACAGAATCCAATACTACGATTAGCGGCTTCAATGCCGATAAAAGTAATCCCTTAGGCAAGATCCGTCTGAAGTGCCACAATGGCGATCTCCAGACAGAGCTGACCTGCTATGTTATCGATGCTGACATCTCCTACATCGTCTTGTTGGGACGTCCATGGATACACGAATACATGGTCGTGTCGTCCAATCTCCACAAGTACATGAAATATGTAGCTGGCAGTGGCATCGTCAGGACTGAGTTCACTGATGTCGATCCCTTCAGAGGGATCAAGGCATTATTCATCGACTCTGATATATACAAATTAGTCCACCTGGACGACGAGGCCAACGATGCTGATGATGAAGCAGAGGATGAAGCAGAAGCCAAAGTAGTGACTGAAGCGCCATTGAGAGTAGGGCTTAAAGGGAAACCTCCCCAAGTGTTAGCTCCTCTCGTGGCTAAGCTGCATGGGAAGGCTCTAGCTCACATGGTTTTCAAACTCCCAGGTAGAGCTCAAGAGTCTATCGGAGTCAGACTCCCGAGAAGGAATCTAGAAACTCCTTCTGCCAAGACGTCAACTCTACTGGTGGCAAAGATACGCCGAAAGGCCCCTGTACCTCCTCCAAACGATGTCCCGGTTCTGACAGATAAAGAGCTAGGAGATTATATATCTGCAATGTTAAGGCACCTCTCTTGATGATGTAATTCCTCGGGCCAAGATCCCTTACTTTATCAATAAAAGGCTATTTTTGAACTACTCTAATCTTCCACATTGGAATGCTATGTATTCTTTAGATAATGCCTTAAGATCGTTACAAACGCAAGTAACGACAGTCAATAATGTAAATCGAATCGTCCCATACCGAGGAGTCTGTTATATAGTTCAACCCTAAAACAAGGATAAATAACCTGTCATCTTCGGCAAGGTCGAACGTCAGCAGGACCTCCTTCCAGCCGAACCGGAGCCCGATAACGATAAAATGCAAATATACCATTATACTAATCAAGCAAAGTATCTCATCCAAATATGGGGTATGACTTGCATAGTGGTAAAGGCTTGAACTACGGCAGAGGACGACGCCTTCCCTTATGACTCCTCGTCCCGAAGGGGAAGCCTTAAGACTACTACCAGCGCACTCGAGGGGGGTAGGCTACGTTACGCCTCCGACAACCACAGAAAGTTCAGAAACTGAGGCTGAGGCATATTTTCACTCATCTGAAGCTTCAGCTTAGGATTCCGATACCAGCGTCCGCCCAATCTTCAGGAAAGTATTGTCGGCCAATATGACATCCGCACATCCTCTTGAAGAAGAAGAAGATGATCAAACGTTAAAAATTTTCGAAGAAGAACCCTGGACTCAATTCCTAGGATCTCAATGGGAATCACGTTTCGAGCAACGCGAGCCTCCCACCGAAGACGAAGTCGACCAAATCGACTTAGGAGATGAATCCTCGTCCAAACTCATCTTCATCAACAAAACCTGACAGGGAAAGATCGGAAATCCTTGGTACAACTTATCAAGGAATACATCGACGTCTTCACTTGGAGCTATAAGGATATGCTAGGGTTGGACCCACAAGTCGTAATGCACAAACTTAACTTCTTACCTAATGTTAAGCCTGTTAAGCAGCAATAGCGACGCTTCCGTCCCAATGTCATGGACTCCATTGAGAAAGAAGTGGACAAGCTCTAACGAGTGGGTTCATTCGCGAAGAACAACACCCTGATTGGATAGCCAATATCGTCCATGTTACCAAAAAGAACAAAAAAATTCGAGTCTGTATAGACTTCTGGGACCTCAACTTTGGTTGCCCGAAGATGAGTTTTTTCTTCCGATCACCGACGTGATGATCGACAACACCTGTGGCTTTAAACGCATGTCCTTCATGGATGGATATTCAGGCTACAATCAGATCAAGATGTACTCGTACGATGAGAAATACACGTCGTTCATAACTCCAAAGGGGATTTTATGTTACACAGTGATGCCCTTTGGATTGAAAAATACAGGTGCAACATACCAACGAGATATGAGCACTATCTTCTGCAAACACCTTCATAAAATAGTCTAACGTTATGTTGATGACATTGTTGTTAAAAGTCATCGGCGAGGTGATCATCTGCAAGATCTAAGGACAGTCTTCGATCTTATGCGGGCACATCAACTAAAGATAAACCCGACTAAATCTTTCCTCGGAGTTTCTAGCGACAAATTTCTGAATAATCACTGCAAAGGGTATTCATATTGACCCGAAAAAGACCAAAGCTATCCTCGATATGCGTCCTCCGAAGAATCTAAGAGAACTTCGAGGTCTACAAGGACGTTTGGCATATATCAGAAAATTTATAGCAAATCTTTCTGGACGATGCCAACCCTTCACCAAACTTATGAAGAAGGGAGTTTCCTACGTCTGGACTGAAGAGTGTCAACAGGCGTTCGACGACATCAAAGCTTATATCACAAACCCTCCAGTTCTGGTAGCACCAGTGGTGGGTAAACCTTTCCTACTCTATGTCCGTGCAATGGACCATTCTCTCGGTGTCTTGCTGGCTCAGAATAGCGATGCAGGTTACGAGCAAGCCATCTACTACCTAAGCAGGACAATGATTGGGGCCGAACATCGGTACAACCCTGTCAAGAAAAAGTGCCTAGCTTTGGTCTTTGTTATACAAAAGACTCATCACTATGTAGTGGGTTAGACGATCCATGTCATCTCCGAGTCAATCCACTCAGGGTCCTCATGACGAAGTCATGAGCGCTAACCTCTCGATTAGCTATATGGGCAATACTTCTATCACCTTACGATGTGGTATTTGTCCCACAAAAAGCTGTCAAGGGCCAAGCACTGGCAGACTTCTTAGTCGCATACCCGATACCGAAAACGTTAAAACTATACGAGGACATCCTGGACGAGGTGTTGGAGTCCAATATTGCCGAAGAAAAATCCGTCTGGCAGATGTTCTTCGACGGAGCTTCAAGAACAGCACCTAAAGGCCAGATAATTACAGTAGTGGCGGTTGTCTTAGTCTCTCCAGATAACATGGTCATCCTGCGTGCCTACTCCCTCGCAGAGCCGTGCTCCAATAATGTGGCGGAATATAATGCTCTCATTATTGGACTCCAGTTGGCAAGACAATTGGGGGATGAATACCTCGAGTCCTATGGCGATTCAAAACTTATCGTCAACCAGGTTCGAGGGCGGTATGAGGTCCGCCACGAAGACCTACTTCCTTACCATAAGGCTGCCTTGGACGACATCTCTACTTTCACCAAGTTCTTCATAGAATATGTGCCTCGACTATAAAATCTAGAGGCTGGTGCTCTGGCTGGCCTCACTACCTCCTTGGCAGCCTCACTTAGGACCCAACACTTCGTCACGGTCATTGGCCAGGAACTTGTGTGCCCTAAAAACAATTTATGCATGTGTCTAAACCATGCTATGCCCACCGACGCTGGTGTCAACGTAAGGGACTGGAGATTTTTGCTTATAGACTTTGCGGTTTATGGAATCCTTCCAGACGACCCGAAGGAAGTTGTATCTGTCAAAAGATGCTCTCTCTGATTCTACTATGATATAGCTACCAAAATGTTGTATCGACGTTCATACGACGACAGATGCTATCGAGTATGCCAAGAAATGTCGAATGTGCCAGTTGCACGCTGACTTCATCCATCGACCTTCAGAGTTCTTACACCCTACGGTCGCCTCTTGGCCATTTGAAGTCTGGGGTATGGACATAGTTGGACCGATTATCCCTCCGCCATTCAGAGGACATCGCTTCATCTTGCCAATCATCGACTACTTCTCTAAGTGGGCAAAAGTAGTCCCTCTGTCAGAGGTAAAGAGCTCAAAGGTGATCAACTTCATCAAACATCGCATTATCTACTGTTTTAGGATACCTCGGAGGATCATCCACGACAAGGATCCATTATTCATAAGTCATACGTTTTGCACATTCTGTGATAAGAATCATATCCAAAATGTGGCATCCACTGCTTACAATTCGACGGTGAATGGATTGGCCGAAGCCTTCAACAAAACGATCGTCAAACTCCTCAAGAAAGTCATGTCATCCAACAAACGACTGGGACGAGAAGTTAGGCGAATGCCTTTGGGCTTACCGCACACGGTTCGGACTCCGACAGGTAACACACCATTTTTTTTAGTGTACGGGAGCGAGGCACTGCTTCCTCTTGAAATCCAGATCCCCTCACTGCGAGTGCCATTACAAACCAGTTGACGGAGAAAGACAATCAATGTTGCCGGTTGCAAAAGTTAGAGACGCTTGATGAAAAACACATTTTGGCTCAACAACGCATTGAGCTCTATCAGGCTCGCATCTTCGAGGCTTTCAATAAGAAAGTCAAACAAATAACTTTCCAAGTGGGTGACATTGTCCTATCAGTCAGAAGGCCAATTGTGATGACTCATAAATCAGCCGAAAAGTTCGAACCCAAATGGGAGGGTCCTTTCATCATAGAGACGGTGTACTCTAATGGTACCTACCGACTCGCAAAACCTAACGAAGACTTTTTTATGATGTCAATCAATGGCAAGTTCCTAAAAAATACTATGTTTGAAGCCTATCAATGTATTGCCACAAACCGAGCAAGTATCTATGAATTCGGCAATTGGTTTCACCCCCTCTCAATCATCCTATGTCTCTAGAGCCCAGCTGCTCAAGGACATTCCCTCATCATTTCCCTCAAATAGAAAACATCCAAGTCCGTACCACCTCTGAGTTGTTTTCTACATCCCCATGAAGTATTATTCTACCTCTGAATAGGATAAGTCTAAAAGAATATTTACCATGTCCACATTACCTCTGAGTAAACATTCTCATTCAGCAACCTCTGTGTTGTTACACTCCACCCATAGAACATCCACGTCCATATTACCTATGAGTTCTTCTTTATATCCCCACAGAGTCTCTTCTTACCATATTCGTATGACCTCTGAGTAAGAAAATTCTAACACAAAATCCATGTTTACCATATCCACATTACCTCTGAGTAAACATGTTGGTTAACCGGATTTCCATCACCATCTCAACTACCATCTGTACCTAAAACCAAGTTGCGTTAAAGATGCTAAGTCCATAAAATCTCACACAATTTCATTACAAATGAACAAACAAAAGTTCTTTATTTCTTTTCTTTCATAAAAGGAAAAAAGGGACTACATTTCAAAATAAGTAATAAAAAGAAAAGCACAAAGAAGAATGAAAGCTCGAGGAAGAAAATAGAAAAGTCTCTCTCTCTCTCCACTTATACGCCTATTTATAGGATTGGGAGACGCGTAGCCCGGTAGAAGATGATGTCAGCAGCCGACGCTTCGAGTTTTGTGAAGAGATGACAACAAATCTTCGAAAAGATTATCATTTATCTGACACAGAAACTGAAGCGTTATCATCAAACAAATGCGCCAACTCGGCCATGCGCGAAGATGGCCATGCGCCCAAGCAGATCATGCGTCTAAAAATTCTACTACCCATGCTTCTTGTATTTCAAAAACTTGTCTAAAGTTTTGTAAAATTTGAAGGGAGTTCTGTAGAAACATGGAATTTCATGGGCCACAGAGGCCAAAATTTCTATGCACCGCAAACAGTATACGACGAGGACATACAGCAATGTCAGCGCATCACAAAAGACAACAGCTAAAAGCGCATGAAAAAAAGATTTTTATTCAATAATAAAAATATATTACATGGCTTTTCATTACATAAAAAGTCTACTACAGCCTATTTTAAAATCTACGGATAGGCGTATCACATTTGACGTCTCAACTTAGGCGCATCTACTCGCAAGCGAATCACTTCCTCGTCAATGAGCGAATCACTTCCTCGTCTCAGCACAGGCGCATCACTTGTCGCCATGAGGCTCTTCCAGCATAACAAGGGTTGGGCATATCAAACCCAAACCCTATATTCAACTTAACATTCGATGTCATCTTGGAGAGGAACACTGCCAGTAAGGTGCACAAGCACGAACTGCTCTGTACATAGCTAACTCGATGCATCTCAGTCTTCTAGAGGAGTTCGTCGTCAAAACCAAAGCTTCTTTGAACAAGAAGATCCACAACCCACAGCATGCCAACTTGCCAAGGAGGAGGATCGGTCGAGTTCATTCTTAATGTAAAGTTGTGTGAAATAAGAATGAACAAACTCTCTTCACCTTATGCACATTTATTTATAGGCCAGGGCAACCAGCCCATGTGCCAAGTGGCAGTCTCCCCAACATTAATACGATAAACTTGACATTAATGGCAATGAATCTGCCATCTCGAAATCTACCAAGTCAAAAGTTATTTATTTCGAGCCTCGAAACGCTCAACAATGTTGAATAAAGATGATGCGCCCAACAACTGATGTGCTCCTCAGATATATGCGTCCCACATCTGATGTGCCTCTCAACTGATACGCTTCAGGGTACATGTGTCCCATAGACGATGCGCCTAGATTGGCTCTCCGCCCATCAAACATTTAATGATAAAGTCAGAGATGTCAGCAGCACGCATCTTGAGAACTGAACAGTTGACAGTTTTCACAGAAAACTAAGAGACTCCATCATTACTTATTCTGTCAGCTTCGCCACGTGGCCGACAAAATGCTCACATGTGCCGTAAAGTCGTGCGTCCAAACTTCGTATGCGCCTCTAAAATCCATGCACCCAGACTTGCTATTTCCTTAGAAGTTATATGCCAAGTCTCCTCATGCGCCAGATCTTCCAGGCGCATCAAATCTGTAATCTCTTAAACAGCTCGAGATCCTTGAGCTATGTACACGCGCCACGTGTTATTGACTCAGTTTTGCTCATGAACGGGTGCCAACAACCCAAGATCTTAGCAACAAACAAATCATAACAACTGGGTGTCAGCTTATCCGCGGCCCAACAATGCAGTTATACCAGATTCAATTTGAAGCATCCCGGGCGCAGCGTCCCTGCGCCCAGCAAAGTCATGCGCATAGCATTCCTACGTGCCAAATTCCATGCACGCATCACACATGCGCGCATAAAAGGATCATTCCTTCATTTCATCTCTCTTTCCCCCCCGGTTTATCACACATCCAGAGAACCAGAGCTTACCTCAAGAGAGCCGAATCGTTGTCAGATCGTTAACGGAGTAAAGAATCAACCCTTCATCGCTATTGTTCCCAGATAAAAATAAAAGTGTACTTGAAAGATCCTATTGAGGATCTAAGTTATACTTTGTTCGTTTGTTATATATAAAAAAGTTTGTTTTCAATACTTTTAATGGCAAACACTACACATGTACTGTTGGAATCTAGTCTAGATTTGGTAAGAGCAAATTTTTGAGCCCAAATATGGTAAACGATTTAATTTGATATGATTTAGAAATCTACATTAAATATATAATTTAATTAGATTTATAAATTTGTATCAATTATTTAATTTGACCATATTTGGACGTTCATAATTGGTGATGGGATATAATCTACACCTTGGTGGACGGCCAGATCTGATGGTGGACTACTTTTAGGATTTTATAACCCTAAAATTTGGTTTCTCGTCTTATTTATATGATGTGAGAATGGATGCACAAAGGGAAGATACAAAGTGAAGATTCGGGGTACTCATCCACAAGAAAATCTAAGAGAAAGTTCGTACTTTGCTCTTAGGACTTCGTCATCCAAGACAGAAGGAAGAAGAAGATCTAATCGAGGAGTCGTCAACTTCGGTTAGGGATATTGCTATGGGTTGGTGAGTAATCTCAATTGTAATCTTCTGTTTTTTTTTCTTGAGAGTGGTAAAGGGGTTGAACCTATTAAGGCAAAGGGTTCAACATAAGTCATGTCAATCTTGTAATTTTATCTGAGTTATTAAAGGATGAGATTTTTTTCAGGTGATGTATATTATCGCCATATACTTGTCTTCATCTTGTACTTTGTGTCCGTTAGACGGAGGTTGGTTTTTGTCTTGTGGGTTGGCAAATGCTTTCGCACGCGCCAAACAATTGGTATCAGAGCTTTGGGATTCTGGCAACCATGTCTGTGGAGCAGATGAACTCGTATGATCACCCTCACAGGAGGAACTAGGCTATTTGGAAGCTAATGATGGAAGATCTACTCTGGTGTAAGGACTTGCATGGTCCATTGGAGGGCGACAGCGCAAAGCCATCGGACAAAGCTGCTGAAGACTAGAAACGACTGGATCGAAAGGCCGTTGGATTCATCCACCAATGGCTGGACGACTCGATATTTCACCACGTGTCCATGGAAAGTTCGGCAAAAGCATTGTGGAAGAAACTGTACTCGTTGTTCGAAAGGAAGACGGCTAGCAACAAGGTATTCCTTATCCGCCAACTCATCAACTCGAACTACACAGAAGGTGCCCCAGTAGCACAATATCTGAACAAGGTTCAGGATATCATCAATCAGTTGTCTGCGATGAAGATGGTGATTGATGATGAGCTTCAAGCCCAACTGCTCTTGAGTTCTCTGTTGGAAAGCTTGGAGACGTTGGTGGTGTTGGTGATCAACTCTGCGCCTGATGGAGTTGTCACGATGGAGGCAGTCAAAAGTAGCTTGTTGAATGAGGAGGTCTGGCACAAGCAAGTGGAATCGTCGCAGGAGTCCGCTCTGGTGGCTTCCTACGGGGAGGGAAGACCCAAGTCACGATCATTTAAATCTCACGGCGTTTGGAGATATCATCATCGCAACGACCGACATAGAGGAACCTTATAGCATGTGTCATGATGACGACCGGGTCATGGACACGGAGGCGTCGTATCACGCCACTCCACATAGGAGGATCTTCACGTCGAACCGCGGAGGCAGGTTTGGACGTGTGAAGATGGACGACAAGGGGACATCTGCAATTGTAGGCATCAGTGATGTGCACTTGACGATGGAGTTTGGCGAGAAGCTCGTCCTCAGGGGTGTGCGACATGTACCGAGTTTGCGCTACAACTTGATTTCGGTAGGAAGGCTGGCAGATGATGGTTGTCGCAGTCTGGTTGGGGACAAAGATTGGATGCTTACAAAGGGTTCCCAATAGCTGGCTCGGGAAGATTTATGTTGTGGCATGTACAGGCTCAAGCCGCTGAGGTGTACATGCAGACCACAGACACCGGATGGAGGTTCGAAGGGTGTTCAATAGGAGGTGGATCGTCGAGAACTTGCTGAGGAAGGGCTTCTAGATTCTTTGAAGGATACGGAGGATTCGGATCGTCGAGACAAAGTTGCAAATGGTGATGAGTCAAAGATTGAGGGTCAGTCTGTCGGTTCCAAGATAGCTAGTCAGTCTCCAAGTGGGGGTTGCTCTACGAATCCAGTTTTGGCGACAGGTGGTTTGCCAAAGCTTCATGGAGCGACATCGATTTTAGCAGTTCGAAGCCAGGAAGGAAATCAAGGTTTGCAGCAAACTCAATCTGAGGCGGGAGCATCATCATTCACACAGTTCAGGGGGGAGTTGTAGGTCATCGATGGCATGCACAGTGCATGATGTTCTGCTCGAGAACGCATGTGTATGGCGGAGCTTCAAGTTCGGACATGAAGGTGGACAGGTTCAGGAGTTCGAATCTCGTGAGAACCGCACCGTCCGCTTGGTTGGGCCAGCCAAGGGTGAAGAAGCTCGTCGGAACGTTAACACTTTCCGGTGGAAGGCGGAAGTCGGGGAGAAGCAGCCGAGACTTACGATGAGGCTGATCATCAGGGACTTCGGTCTTGGTCGTGTTATTGAAGGCAAGATCACAGTGGTGCAGGAGGTGCTACGCATGGCAACTAATATCGACGTAACGGTCGAGGAGCTGAGGACAAAGGAAGATGTAAAGTAGCTCGGGGGGTCGAAGATCAGTGGCATGGGGGAGCAGAAAATCTATCACGGGACGACATGCATGGAGTCCAGTTGATGAGCCATGGAGTTAACACCCCATCATCAGACTGGAGGGAAAGATTGTTGAAGTCCAGTCTGGATTTGGTAAGAGCAAATTTTGGAGCCTAAATATGGTAAAAGATTTAATTTGATATGATTTGAAAATCTACATTAAATATCTGATTTAATTAGATTTACAAATTTGTATCAAATATTTAATTTGACCATATTTGGACGTCCATAACTGGTGATTGGATACACCGTTGGTTGTTGGTGGACGACCAGATCTGATGGTGGACTACTTTTAGGGTTTTCTGACCCTAAAATTAGTTTCTCATTTTATTTATATGAGGTAAGGATGGAGGCACAAAGTAAAAATTTGGGGTGCCCTTCCACAAGAAAATCTAAGGTAAAGTTCATACTTTGCTCATAGGACTTCGTCATCTAAGAAAAAAGGCTAATCGAATAGTCGTCAACTTCGGTTAGGAAGATTGCTACTGAGTTCTGTCAATCTTGTAAGTTCATCACATGTACCACTTGGTTCTAACAACCATTTGATCTTTTTCAAAAATGTCCTCATCTTCATCTTCATCATAGATAGAACTGAAAGATAGAATAGATTTTTTAATAAAAAATTTTGTTCATAAAATCTGATGAAGGAGAGAAGGTCTAGGAAACAAAATCCTTTTTTAAGGAAGAAAGACTAGACAATGTTCCAGCTCTCTCAGGAAAAAAACCAATTAGATATTTAGTCAAAAACTTTTTTTTAAAAAAAGTATAGTTTACTTATTTTTTTCAAAAAAATACAGTTGTGGGATGAAAAAGCTCCTAAAAATGATAAAAACGAGGAAGGGACTAAACAGAATGAAAAGAAGGATACGCTTACATCCGCTCACAAGATCCACCATCTGGCGCTGCTCAATTGTTCGATTCCACAACAACAAAATACTTGATTGTACAAATTCTAGTAATTCTACTAGTAAGCCAGAGCTGAAATTGGTCATTCATGTTTAATACTACAATGTCCACATCTTCTGTACAACTTCCAAACTGTCATTCCAGACTCCAGAAGGAGCAAACCACACCAGTCAAAAATCGTTCTCTATCTATGGCAGTATGGTGTTAGTCGAATAAATCGGACGTCATGTTCCTCTCCAGTAGCTCCTTCAGCCGGTTGGAAGTTCACTATCAAGTAGATATATAGTTCCAACACACCAGCAGCCAACATGTTTGCAAAATACAAGTCTCAGATACATAACACCTGCAAATAGCATTCTCTTCCACTGCAGAAACAACACTTCAGTAGGGATAGCTGACGAAAATGGAAGAGCTCAAAGGTGAGGGGGAGGCTTCAGCACCAATGCATTCAAGAATATGGTGGCCAATGGCACCGTCGACATCCATGGGAGGTTTAGCTGATAAGACCAATACAGGAGGATGGAAGGCCTCTTCCTTCATCATTGGTCCGTTACATATACTCTTCTCTTCTCTTCTATTTGCAATCTGTGCAACTGTATATAAATGTCCCTGATGTTTTCCTTTTTGTCTATGATGATGTTAAGTGAACGAGGTGGCCGAGAGGATGGCTTTCTACGCAATAGCTGTGAACATAGTGACCTACTTGGTGACAGAGATGCACCAGTCGCTGCCAGATGCAGCCACCCACGCAAGCGACTGGATCGGGGCAGCATATGTTCTTACTATCTTTGGGGCATTCGTTGCCGATGCTTATCTGGGCAGATTCAAGACCATCATCATCTTCACTTGTATTTATGCAATGGTAGGCTTCTAAACCCAGTTGACTTGTTGTTACTGATTATTAACTTGCTCAAAACTGGAGCAACTGCGGAACTGTTCGTAAACAAATCTAACTCTGCAGCAAGTAACGCAGCCTGCAAATGAAAGTGTAAGCAAATTATTTTCACCTTGACTAGAGCTATAAGAAATACTAATAATATGACACGTTTGTAGATTAAATTAGAAATATTTTTCGATGAATTACAATGAGAATGTCATTTTAAGTGCATAAAAATTGACATTATCAGATACAACTATAGAAGCTGAGCCCTATATGAATCTATGATCATGATGAGTACGTGAACTACTTGGTTTCTAATGTTTTGTCATCTGAACAAATTGGTTTGTGTTCTTTTAAGGTTAAACGGCAATTAAGTATTTGGGTCAGCAGGTTAATTCAGTTACAATTATTAGGGTTAATTGCATTAAATACCCCTATGTTTTACACTTATTACACAGCCCACTCATGCTTTGAAACTAATTACAAAATTAATGAATATCCTTACATAGGGTTGTAAATGTTCACCCTTAACCTAAAAATCCAACTCGGTTATTTTAGAATTGTAGGATTTGAATTTCAAAATAAAACCAAAATTCTTAAGTAATGGTTAGGATATGCTTGCAGCTTCATTCGAACCCGAAACATGGTTAAAAAAAACCTAAAACTGATTTGCATATAAATATCAAATTTATAGCATATATTTGATGGAAAATCTTGAATGATGTCATCAATTCCACATAAAGAACACTACTGTATTATGCAGTAGAACCTCGATAATTTAATAGGTCGAATAATATTTTTGGTCAGCCCCAAACTTGGGGTAATGTGCTAAATTAATAATTCGCTAAATCTATAAGATATTACATTACAAAAAAATTCCACATAGGTCTCACATAATATAATTTTCTAATATGCATAGTGCTTATGAATCTCGACTATGAGGCCTTCCTAAAATAGAAGACATTCATTCCTTGTTTCTTCTTGAATTGATGTCACATTGTGGTAAAAAGTTCTTGTGTGGTTTTTTCATACTGCAACAAAATAATGATTCATATCACCACTTTGTGAACTTTTTTCGTGAAACAGGCTCGATAGTAGAACTACCATCTTCAACTTCATCATCTTGATCATTTTCCATTACGTTCTCAATATTTGCTCGTCAGTTAACATCTATGAAGTTGTCATTTTTGTAGGATAGTTCAAGATATCTTCGACATCCATTCTATTACAATTATTCAACTCTTTGATTATATATTTGTAGTTCTTGATATATATATTATTGGTGGAGAAACGGAGTATTCCTTCCAATTATTGGTGGTATATATATATATATATATATATATATATATATATATTTTTTTTTTATTATATATATATATATATATATATATATATATATATATATATATATATATATATACCACCAATAATTGGAAGGAATACTCCGTTTCTCCAAGGGTCTGGGATCGAGACCTAGCCATGCGTTATGTCTCCACATGCTTTTGTGTGTGTCGTGCCTATTTTTTGTGAAAATGACCATATGGATATGTATCCGTACCGTGCAACATCCATGCCCATATCCTTCTTTCTTTTAATGGTTGTATCCTGTAGCCATATGTCTCTATCCATGCTCGTGCAACAAAGTTTTTGCCAGAATCTGCTAGAAATTTGGTCTATTGATTACAAAAATATGTAGCTTTTGCCTCCGACTTGTGTTTGATTTGTAACTGAGTAGAACATGAAGATACTTCATCGGACCACATTCAAAAGAGGTACAGCTCCCGGAAACAAAAGAAAGAAAAAGCAGAATATACAAACTAAAACCAAAGCAAATAAAGAGCGGACTACGATAACTACCAAAAAATTCAAGTGGCACACAGCATACAAGAAACTCGCATCCCTTCTTTATCTCTAAATACTGGTGCCCTAACCACCCAACAACTATTCCATTTCTGTTGTCCCCCCTCTGAATAATCTGCTTTTGCTGGATTATTAACTAAAGTAATCATAAAAACCTATTTCTTCAACAATTTAGACCAACCTTCCCATGAAGTCACATTTCTCTAGTCAGACTCTGAACTTGCCAACTCAAGATACTACTGCTCGCGCCTGGCACGATTTCGAGACTTATCATCTATATCTCGAGATTCCTCCCATCTTCAGTGCAACCCTCCTGCTTCGAAGATCCATGCCTATATCGTGTATAGATCCCTTGAATATTCTGCACGCCCTGATTCCTGCGCTGAGTATGTACAGTCCCCTTAACTCAAAAGAGTTGTGGTGTAGTGGTTATCATGTTAGCCTTACATACTAGAGGTCCTTAGTTCAAATCTCGGTGGTAACAATTTTTTTGTTATATTTTTATTAGTTACTTTTTTTCCACATTATGTATAGGGGCCCCATTTCGAAAGTTCGCCTCGGACCTCCATGAGCTCAGAGTTGTCTTTGATTCCTCTCATCTATATAAAGGAACACATCCTCCATAAGGTTACCAAAAAACTATATCGTTCTTTATGGCCTCAATCAATGTTTTAGGCCTACACTGCCTACCCATAGTTCTAGTGGCTCCTTTAACTAATATATTGTGGCTCCTAAGTAGTAGATATATCCGTCTATGTTGCATATGTGCAAACCAATTGAGACGATTTTGTCTCACACACTCACTTAGGGCCCGTTTGGTTTGCATGATTGGACAACGTAATGTAATTGGCATTACGTTGTCAATCTAACTCGGGTGTTTGGTTGGACAAAAAAAATTAGATGTAATGTAATCGCGATTACAAGTTTGATTACATTACATCAGTTTCTTCTAAACTCAATTACATCATAAAACCTATGTAATCGCAATTACATTACAACTTAAGCGGAAGGTTGGTATGCTATAATTTGATCTTTTTGTTCGTTTTTGGTCATTTTTTGTTGTTTTGTTTTTTTGTCGTTTTTGGTCGTTTTTGGTCGTTTTTTGTCATTATTGTTCATTTTTGTCATTTTTGCTCTTTTTGGTCATTTTTTGTTGTTTTTTGTCATTTTTGGTCGTTTTTGTTCGTTTTTTGTCGTTTTTGTTCGTTTTTTGTTGTTTTTGTTTTTTTTTGTCGTTTTGTCATTTTTTTTTTGTTGTTTTTGTCCCTTTTTGTCGTTTTTGTTCGTTTTTTGTCATTTTTGTTCGTTTTTTGCCTTTTTTTAGTATTGTTGTTTTTTGTCGTTTTTGTTTTTTTTTTTTCATTTTGTTCGTTTTTGTTTATTTTTTGTCGTTCTTGCTCGTTTTAGGCCTTGCTCGAGTTTTGGTCATTTTTGCACATTCTTGGCCATTTTTTGTCGCTTTTGCACTTTTTAAATCTTTTTTTGTCGATTTTGTGTTTGTTTTTTGTCATTTTTGTTCGTTTTTGTTTATTTTTTGTCGTTTTGTTTATTTTTTGTCGTTTTTGCTCGTTTTAGGCCGTTTTTTTTCGATTTTTGGTCGTTTTTGCACATTTTTGGCCATTTTTTGTCGCTTTTGCACTTTTTAAATTTTTTTGTTGATTTTGTGTTTGTTTTTTGTCATTTTTGTTCGTTTTTTTTATTTTTTGTCATTTTTGCTCGTTTTAGGCCTTTTTTTCGATTTTTGGTCGTTTTTGCACATTTTTGGCCATTTTTTTGTCGCTTTTGCACTTTTAAATCTTTTTGTCGATTTTGTACATTTTTTGTCGGTTTTGCACTTTTTTTATTGGTTTTGCTTTATTTGCACGTCTTTTGCCTTTTTACACGCTTTTTTTTTATCGTTTTTGGTCAATTTTTATCGTTTTTTGTCGATTTTGCACATTTTTTACCATTTCTGCATGTTATTTATCGATTTTTTTCGATCTTGTACGTTTTTGACCATTTTTTACGTTTTTATCATGTTCTATCGTTTTCGGTCGATTTTGCACGTTTTTTATCGCTTTTTTATCCTTTTTTGCTTTTTGGGGTCTTTTTTCACTTTTTTTTGTCATTTATGCTCATTTTTTCTTTTTGTTTGTTGTTTTTGTCGTTTTTGTTCCCTTTTTTGTCGTTTTGGATTTTTTTTTGCAAGTTTTTTAATCTTTTTGTCGTTTTTTGCTCGTTTTAATTCCCTCTTGTTTTTGGTCTTTTTTCGTATTTCGTTTTTTTGTCATTTCTGTTCATTTTTATCGTTTTTTATTTTTTTTTTGCTCTTTTTATCGTTTTTTGTCATTTTTTTTGTCGTTTTTGTTCATTTTTTTGCCCTTTTTTGTTTTTGGTCGTTTCTCGTCTTTTTTTTTCCTTTCATTTATTGTTGTTTTTGTCAATTTTTTTGTTTTTAGTCATTTTTTATTTCATTATTGGTCACTTTTTATGGTTTTTACATTTTTGATTTTTTTGTCGTTTTTCTTTTTTGTCGCTTTTTCATTTTTGGTTTTTTCCTTCTGTTTTGTTCGTTTGTCATTTTTTGTATTTTGTATTTTTTGTCTTTTTTTCGTTTTTGGTCTTTTTTTTAGCAAAAACAAACCATTTTCCCCTTATTTATTTATTTATTATTATTTTTAGTTTTTTTCTTTTTAAATTTTTAAAAAAATTTAGTGATCCACTTTTTTAATTTTATGTTGTATTTGAAAAAATATTAAATTAAAAACTTAATTACATTACATGGTAAACCAAACATATGAATGCAAATGACATTACATTACATAGTTTGATTACATGTTTCAACCAAACATAGTAATGTAATTGTAATTCTATTACATTACAAACTCAATTACATTACAAATCCAATTCCATTACGATTACATTACAATGAACCAAACGCAACCTTAGTCATGTCTCATCCTATTGTATGCTTTGCCTGTCATCCATCTTAGTGTTCTCATTGGATACGCACATTTTCTAGACGTGTCTTAATTGCTCAATACTCGAATCCATAAGTATGGCTGGTCTTATAGTTGTCATAGAGATTATCCTTTCGTCAAGGTATCATGTGATCATAAAGTACTCCTCCACTTCAACTGCAAGCAACATCATTCTCAATCTTCTTCATCATCCCATCTATCATGACAAATAATTGGCCTTACATACAGTAAAAGTTTCAGTCTTGGGTGTCTGTTGTCCATGCAAATGGACAACATTTGACTTTGAATTTTGGGTTGTACATTCTCATTTGGAGTACGCACATTTTCTAGACATGTTCTTAATTGCTCATACTCCAATCTATAAGTATGGCTGGTCTTACAGTTGTCATAGAGATTATCCTTTCGTCAAGGTATCATGTGACCATAAAGTACTCCACTTCAACTGCACATCATTCTCAATCTTCTTCATCATCCCATCTATCATCACTAATAATTGGCCTTATATACAGAAAAAGTTTCAGTCTTGGGTGTCTGTTGTCCATGCATATGTACTACATTTCTTTTTGAATTTTGGGTTGTACATTCAATATTATGTTTTTGTACTACAATTTAAAACCTTTAGATTCCAAAATTTATCAAGCTAAGCCTACGAAAGAACAAGGTGCACATACTAAAATTCTTAAATTTAATCTGTGAGAATCTAGTGAACCAATATATAATCAGTAACTAATTCTTCATGATGTTTAATCAATAACCCAATTGGTCATAAAGACACTTAACTCTTAAAGATAATTTTTATCCCAGTTTGTTTCAAATCACAATAAAACCAATATTGCCTACTTTTAATAAAATAAACATCAAGAGAAAGTGAAATGTGGAGGGAGTCAATAATAGGCTGCCAGGCAGAAGGTTGAGCAAAGAAAGGTGGCAATCAATTGTTGTGCTCTAACATCTAAATGTCTAGGCATATCATCAACAAAACGTTTAAGAAAGAAAGGTGGAAATATTATGTACAATCTAAACACTCAACATTGTTTCCAGAAAAATACAGCAGGTCTTCTTTGATCCACAATCAGGTCTTAACATGGCAGTACAAAACAAGTCCGGAGAATCGGTATGACACAAGTTCAAAATCCAAATTTAGATTTCCTCCCTTTGTATGGATTAGACAAAGAGTTCATGTTAACTGAACCAAGTGGAAGTCCACGTTGAGGTTAGCCAATGTCGCACCCAGAAGATAACTACTATATTAGCACCAGCTCGGCAGCACAATATGTCAATTAGCAAGATTGCTCTCAAGCTTAAATGCTTCCACCAATACCTCATATGACAATCCACCAAACATCGCATAGCATGGATTGAAATTGAAGACATATCCATTAAGGATTAATAGACAGGTTGAAGTTTTCCATGCTATATATATATATATATATATATATAGGCTTGAAACCAATGGTATCAATCATCTAATCGGACAAATGACAACAAATTATTGGAATTGATGGGTGAGAGAAATATTAGCAAATTTTTTTGAAAGGGAAAAAACTGTTTTAAGACATTGTTTTCACTGTTACATTCAAGTTAGAAATGAGAGATCCTGCATTTTTCAAAGAATTTATATACTTCGCTTCGTCTCCCAGGAAGAGGTGTTCATTTAAATATATACTTCTTTGGTTTCTTCTGTATTTGCTACCTCTCAAGTATTGGCTTTATTCTAGTCTCCTACCTCTCAAGTATTGGCTTTATTCTAGTCTATTTTATTTGAAGGAAGAAAAAAAAAATAAAAACAATTTTTTATATTCTCTTAGAAAAAGCATTTGAAGGGAGAACAATAGTTAAGTGAAGCAGCAATGATGTGTCTAAATTGAACAAATTTTTGACTTCTGTAGAACCTGTACGAGCTTGCTAGCATTATCTACTCAACAAAGAATAAGCAAGCTATGAGTAGTACCAATAAAGTAACTTGCTGACATGATGCAAGCAGAAGCTAGATGAAATAGTATGATATGGCATTTATAACGAAGGACAAGAACAACCAGGGGAAAGAAACATTTGGGGAAGCACTCTAGTGATCTAGAAGTACAAAAAAATCACAAAGAACATCTAAATAGCATAGTTTGCAGTATCGGCTGATACCGATACAGTTTGGAATGTTCAGATCTGATACCGACCGATGGCCGATACTAATCGACACCGACATCAGGGGTCTCTTTTCCGATCGTTTCGGCAAAGAAAATTAAACGAAAAAGACCAACAACAAGGTTGTAAAAGCATAGTAAGGTTGTAAAAGCTTGTAAAAGAAGAAAACTTATCTATCGCATGTAAAAACAATCGACAAGGGTGACTACTATTTCAATCAATTTCAAAACTGCTAAGAAACAACACTGTAAATACTTAAAATTATGCCTAAATTTATAAAATAATTTTCTAAAATATTAATAATTATTTGTTTCCGAAACCAAAATATCCGATACTCTTATCCTATACTGCCGATCCCGATACTCATAGGAATGGTCCCATACAGATTCCAATACCAATAATGTGAACCTTGCTAAATAGACGTGGTCAAAGCGACCAGGCATAACGTTTTGATTGAGAATACGGCTTTGGGTCATAACAAAAGGCATACAAGGAACAGTACAAATTGGAAAATTAAGATTGATAGAGCTATGAGTCTAGTTGATAAAAGCTAGGTATGATAGCAAATCAAGTCAACATATCAGGATAAATCAACCTTAATAACGGTGGGCAGAATATTGATTATTATATAGGTCATTGATCACTCTTTACAAGCGCCTCTCAGTGCAACCTTCATATATGTTGTATGAGAACCTTAGCGATATACATTGATCAGATAAAAACTAAGTTTTCAAGAGCAGAGTAACAGGTGATGAGCTTGGGCATATCTCAGATTAGTACCATTTTTACAGTAATTAACACTATGCATTGCGTACTGCAAATGGCATACCTCTGTTTCACCAAAAAACGTCACCTGTTCCACATGTGGCCCGAGAGCAAGGGAAAACACACACAACGCATAAGCCGATTTGTCGTCATAAGCCTTCGTAGTTTCAGACCAGATTGTTCAGACCTGGCGAAGATGGAAACTCGGGTAAATCATACGCCATTTACAAAAATTAGAGAAAAACACAGTATCAGACCTTCGTGTCCAGTCTTCTGCAGAAACCACTTCTGTTCATCCGAATCGTTCCCTTACGTGGAGAAAGAAAACATCATTAGAGTTTTAACTTATAATTCACAAGTACTTACGAACAGAAAAAAGAAAAAGAAGATAAGAATAGATAAATCATAAATAAGTTATTATTATTACTAGGAGAAAAACATCATTAGAGTTTAACTTTATAATTCACAAGTACTTCTCATGAGTATATTGTTCCATACCAAGTTACCAACCAAACACCAGACCGTCATTTTTGTAAAGGAACTCAATAAAGATCCAATTTGAATTTACCCAACTATAATTCCATGATTTTTATTGTCTTTATCCGATACTGCCGATCCCGATACTCATAGGAATGGTCCCATACAGATTCCAATACCAATATGTGAACCTTGCTAAACAGACGTGGTCAAAGCGACCAGGCATATTGTTTTGATTGAGAATACGGCTTTGGGTCATAACAAAAGGCATACAAGGAACAGTACAAATTGGAAAATTAAGATTGATAGAGCTATGAGTCTAGTTGATAAAAGCTAGGTATGATAGCAAATCAAGTCAACATATCAGGATAAATCAACCTTAATAACGGTGGCAGAATATTGATTATTATATAGGTCATTGATCACTCTTTACAAGCACCTCTCAGTACAACCTTCAATATATGTTGTATGAGAACCTTAGCGATATACATTGATCAGATAAAAAAAACAAAGTTTTCAAGAGCAGTAACAGGTGATGAGCTTGGGCATATCTCAGATTAGTACCGTTTTTTGCAGTAATTAACACATATGCATTGCGTACTGCGAAATGGCATACCTCTGTTTCACCAAAAAACGTCACCGGTTCCACATGTGGCCCGAGAGCAAGGGAAAACACACACAACGCATAAGCCGATTTTTCGTCATAAGCCTTCAGTAGATTGTTCAGACCAGATTGTTCAGACCTGGCGAAGATGGAAACTCGGAGTAAATCATACTGCCATTTACAAAATTAGAGAAATAACACAGTATCAGACCTTCGTGTCCAGTCTTCTGCAGAAACCACTTTCTGTTCATCCGAATCGTTCCCATACGTGGAGAAAGAAAAACATCATTAGAGTTTTAACTTTATAATTCACAAGTACTTACGAACAGAAAAAAGAAGATAAGAATAGATAAATCATAAATAAGTTATTATTTATTATTACTAGGAGAAAAACATCATTAGAGTTTTAACTTTATAATTCACAAGTACTTCTCATGAGTATATTGTTCCATACCAAGTTACCAACCAAACACCAAGACCCGTCATTTTGTAAAGGAACTCAATAAAGATGCAATTTTGAATTTACCCAACTACTTAATTCCATGATTTTTACTGTTCTCTACCAACTAAACGCCCAAAACCCACCAAAAAGATAAAATTTTGAAAGGACTTCACTTACTTCCACTCCTCAATTAGCCTCAGCAGCGCATTATTTTCCTGAGACTAAACCCAAAAAAAAAAAACATTTCTTCATCAAAACAACCCAAGAAGGAAAGAAAATGAACTACAGATCAACAAACAACAATGAATTCAAACTCCACCAGACCTTGAGGAGGTGACCAATGTAATCCTTGGCAGTGATGGGCTTCTCATGGCAACCCTTATCGGGTCCGAATCTTCTGCTGGTCATGTTGGTTATGTCCGAGAACCTCTTCCTCCCCAAAGAGGAACTCTCTACGACTAAAAACACCAATTCGATTAGGGTTTCGCCGGAAAAAGAAGTAAAAAAAAAAAACTAATTTTGTTCAAGAAAAGAGTTGTGGGGGTGGGGGAGGGGAGGGGGGTTATTTTGTATTCATACTAACATTTAACATATTAGAAAGGTTTATATATATATATATATATATATATATAATATAATATATATATATATATAAGCCCTCCTACTTCGTTGGCCCTGGGCAGTCGCCCTGCCAGGGCCGGCCCTGACTCTATTTGGATTTCAGGAAAGAGAAACAAGTGAATAATATATCCAAAGACTTCACGTAAACGTTACTAAAATAAGGAATCATAACCCTCATTTGAAGCCTAGAGGCAAAACATTTAAGAAACCCAATCATCATAGCACATTACTTTAGATCATTGATAGTGTAAAAGTTATATTTCTTTCAAGTTTGTTATGAAAGACTTGGGAGAAACTGATATTATTTTGGGCATGAAATAGTTAGACCTAGGAGAAACTACTGCTGCACCATTTGATGCTAAATTAAACTGTGTAATAACTTAAGTGAACTAATAGAATAACATATATGCTCAAATGATTGGTTTGCTCTTATATATTGCAAACCGTACTAGACCATACATTTAATATGCAATTGGTAAACTCAACAGGTGTACTTACAATCCCAACAATGCACATTGGCTTGCAGTTGAAAGAATTTTTGGACATCTCCATGGGATTCTAAATTGTAGATTGCGTTACAAAAGATTTTTGAAGTGCTAGAAGTTTATTCTAACACCAATGGATGGCTGATTCTTTTGATGTCAAGTCAACAACTTGTTATCTCTTACTCTTGGCATAATACACAATTTATTGGGATATTGTAATCAAACTATAATTTTGAGAAGCACCATGTAGTAAACTTATTGCTTTAGATACTACATACACGGAAGCTGAATGACACACTATTTGTATTCCAATTGTAACAAAGCATATTACTGTTGTTTCTATTCACAATTACAATAAATATTACTGCTTATGACATTTTGGTTAAAAGATTAATACTTTTTTGAGAATCATGTTCAAAATTGTGAAGTGGAAGAGAAAAATATTGTATCCTTTCATTATATAAGATCTGAGTTTAGTTTAACTAACAACCTCATTAAGGATCTACTTGGATTTAGGAGGAAAAATAAGTAAAATTAAGTGGGGTTAAGTGAGGGGAGGGAGGGGAATCATTACAATAACCTTGATTGGATTGTAGGGAGATTTAAGTGGGTTATGTTTAACAACTCTTGCTTGGATCAAAGATTTTGAGTGTAGGGAGAATTAATAAAAATACAATATATTCTACTATAGAATAGGAAAACTTGTGGTGAAGCTTTTGAATTCCTAAAAATAACCTTGAGTATTTTATAAACATGATATTATTAATGTCAACTTGCATGTCATTTATGTTTAACAGTCAAAGCAATAAAGTTTGCATGCTATGAAGTTTTTTTTTTCCATACAACTCTTCATGTTCCAATGGGTAAAATTTTATGTTCTTACCATTTTCCAAAGGCTATTATTCTCAATAGAAAATCAAAATAGAACAAAATTCGTACTTCGAATCTCTTGGCATTGTAAAAGAAAAACAAACACATGAATAGTCACTTGGAAAAGACGGAAAGACGACAGCTTATCTTATGATATTCTAATTAAAATATGTGCAAAGCACACGTACATGTAGATTAGTAATTATAAAAATAAACTTATTACATGTAGCATAAATTAGATTGATTGGATTTTTAATTAAAAATTTCAAAACAAGGGGAGTCATTGATAAATATAGACAAAATAAGGTTAAACACTCACTTAATCCTCTACTCATCATCATAAATCCCCCATCCTCAAACCATGCAGATATTGTTTCCCCTTCACTTAACTTTCCTCAATCTAAGGAGAACTTTTTCTTTGAGAAATTGTAATTTCCATCAATTTTTCTTTCTAGTGTTCGAAAATATCAAGAAAATTGAAAGTGAATTCCTTGGAGTGCGTGGAAAAATTAGTCCTTAATTTTTTTTCTTGGAATTTTTTCTTTTTTGCTATTTTCCTAGTATCCAAATACAAGAAATGAATCGTTTTTCTTTCCCGAAATTAGATCATCTAGGTATGGACACTACTTAAACAGCCCAAAACCCAATTAGCAAAAAAAGGAAAAAAAAAAAAGGGGGGGGGGGGGGGGGGGGGGGGGAAGAAATCTATCACACTTCTCCCTCCTCTACATTCTTCTCCTCGTCTTCTCCATGCGAACTCAGCAGCCGTCACCGCCATCTCCTCTATCCTCTCCTTACGCCGCCACCTCCGTACGCCGCCGGTGAGCTAGACTACATAGACATTAATCTTATAAAAACAAGGATGACTTGTACGTAGAGTTTGTTGACTACATTATGAATATGCAGAATTATCTATACTGCTTAAAATCAGTCCCCCCACCCCCACCTCCCCAATTTTAGGTTCTACTTCTATTACGTAGCACCAGCAGCAAACCTTTACTCTGGTTTTGACATAATTTAGACCATACATCTCAAAATGAATGGGGGCAGGAACCAATTCCCTGCACTTACCCTGGAAATGTCAAAGTCATTGTCAATCTCTTTCATTGCAGATGATGCCTTTTTCATATAAACAGTCACATCAGTGCATATTGCATACAATGTCAGGTGTAAAGCACCAAGAACAAACGATAAAAAATAAGTTAACCCAAAAAGTATAATGTCTCCAAGTTAGGAATCCATTATCAGCTCAAGCCTTCAATGAATATTTGTTTTACTGCCAACACCCTAGCAAATTAGCAAACATGTTTGGGCAGCTGCAGAGACAAGTAGGTAGGAATTTAGGCTCTATTTGATGCTAAGTGAAGTGATTGAAAAAAAAAAAAAAATTGACTTGTTCAGAAATTGAAAAAAGAAAATGACTTGTTCATAAAATGAATCATTACGGAGATTATTACTCAAAAGACTACTAAGATCATTTCATTGTCTCCTAGATTCTTGGACAAGGCAGCAGTGGTAACAGACGAGCAAGACATCAGCACAAGCAACAGGTGGAGGCTTTGCACAGTGACACAAGTGGAGGAATTAAAGTGTCTCATTCGGCTTCTCCCCGTCTGGGTCTCAACCATTGCGCTCTCCATCTTCTTCACCCAGATCTCCACCTTCTTCATCATCCAGGCCACCATCATGGACCGCAAAGCTTTCTCCCAACTTCGTCATCCCCCCAGCCTCCATCCCTTTCTTCACGGCTGCCAACGCCCTCGTCCTTGTCCCAATATATGAGGGCATTGTGGTCCCCATTCTCCGGAGATTCACCGGAAATAGCCGCGGCATCACCTCACTCCAACGTATGGGCATTGGCCTCTTTGTCAGCATCATCGCCTTTGCCTTTGCCGCGGTTGTCAAGAAGCAGCGCCGCAATAGTTATGACCCCGACTCCATGAGTGTTCTGGCTCTTTCCTCAGTTCTTTCTCATGGGTAGTGCCGAAGTGTTCATCTATGTTGGCCAGTTGGAGTTTTTCTACGATGAAGCGACCGACAGGACTAGAAGTCTGTCCAGCGCCATGTTTCTAAGCAAATTTGGAATTGGCAGCTGGTTGAGTACTTTACTGGTGAACATTGTCAAGGATGCAACAGGAGGAGTGGGGAACGGGTGGCTAAGGAACAATCTGAATCAAAGCAAGTTGGATTATTTCTACTGGATATTATGTGGGATTAATGCTGTGGGTTTTCTTGTTTATGTGATGGTAGCAATAAATTACAAAGGGAAGGATGGTACTGCTAGGAGTGTGATGGATGAAGCTGGTGGTGAAAGAGAAGCAATATAATCAAGCTGGAGAGTGAAGAATGACAGGATTGGTCTGTGATAACATATGTCAGGGAAATGTCAACTTTTATGTTTAAAAACTTAAGCTTATGTTATTTTCTGACACAATTCAATCTGTAATTACAGAATTGTGATGTTTTCATTTTCATATATTCTTGATATCAGATAGAGCCATACCAGGTGGGATCGCCATATTGTAAACCAGATATCGTGAAATATACCGGACATATCGGGAGAATGGTCTCATGGTGGTATAGGATTTCACCTCATGTATGACTTCTATAAAAAATCTCAAAAGTATTAATATAAATACAATAGAACTAGTATCTACTGTAATTTAGAGTATGGTTCAGTCCACACGTACATATTCCAAGTCATACTAACACTAATGAAACATACATATTCTAAACCATGTTTTATTGTAACCGGGTTTAAACCTGAGTGATCCAACCCGTACTGACTTAGGCTGGTTTGGCTTGGATAGTGTTGACCATGGTTATAAAAATCGCTGTTGTTGACCATGGTTGTAAAAATCACTAATGAAACATATATATAGCAGTAACATGCTCAGTTATTGGTGTTTCCTTTAATTGAAATACAGTAACAATTATAATATTAAACTATAATAACATGCTCAGTTATTAAAATGCAAGAGCAACAGGAGCAGCAAATAGAGCAGCAGCAGCATAAAGCAGCGGCAGCGATATAATAAACCAGCGGCAGCAGCTGCAGCATAATAAATTAAAATGAAAGATGGAAAGAAAGAAAGAAGAGAGGACTCATAGGAGAGAAAAATACCTTCGACCGACGGGAGGCTGCCGGTGGCTCGACGGTGGCGGCGGCTCTCATGTTGGTACTTTTTTTTTGCTTTTTTTATTTCTCCTTCTCTTCAGGAAGATGACTGAGTAACTACTAATGGTGTCAAGTACATGAAGTTCCTGGCAACAAACAAAGTAAACGACCAAGATAAATGAAATTTGTGATTTGATTGTGACAGTGACTTCATGTGACAGTTGCAACTTGTACTTGAGGATAACACAAAATTTATATGAAATACTGTTCCAGCCGTCCCAAGTAGAACGATTACTTGCCTTCTTGAAAAAAGCTATTAAGTATAGAAGAAATCAGATCAAATTACATTATAGATCTATAACTCACTTATTCTATTTGATTAAGAACCACATGGTACATAAACAAACATACCTTGGCTAACGTTAGCGCTTTCATAAATCCAGCATATGAACAGAAACTCGTCCAAAGTTCCACAATAACATGGAAAGAGGGATGAGATCAAATAAGAAATGGCCATCAGCTAATATTCAGGGTGGCATATGATATCTAGCCTTCCATATGGAAGTCCTTAGTTTCTTTGCATCCTTTCCAAATCGCATGCGTCGCAGACCAGCAAGAACTGCACGTTGGGCAGATGAAAGCACATTGATGCCTTCCCTTAGGCAAGTAATCATGATCTTGGATGCCATATGGAACTTACCCACTTTGCAAAGGCCATGCAACAATGAAGCATAGGTAAAAGATCTTTTAAATCCATACTGTTGAACAATTTTATAGCAGAGTCCACATCTCCAACCTTACACAACCCATCTATCAGGCTATTGCAAGCTACCAAGTTCGACCCACAACCTTTCACTTCCATTGCATGCAATTGCTGGTGGGCAACATCAATGCAACCCATTTTACAAAAACCATTCACTAATAGAGTGCGTATATACATCACTTTCCAGAGAACTTTCCTCTATCTCCTTCAACAACTGCAGTGCCTTGTCCAATTTACCTTCTGTGCTATACATATATAGCGTGTTGTAGCATGCAATATCAAGTCCACTACCATTACTGAGCATTTGCTGAGCACAAGTGTAAGCTCTCCCATCCTACCCAACTTGACCAATGCACTTATTACTGTACAATAGGAAAAGACGTCAGACGTGTACCCTCTACTCATCATCCCAGAGAATACTTCGAGCCCTTGTGTAAACTTCCAGATCTAAAGCAACATTTCATTACTGTCGTATAAGTTATGGCATCTGGAACATATCCTGAATCGCCAAGCTCCCTCAGGATTTTTCTTGCAGCACCCAGCCTTCTAGATTTACAAAGCCCGTTGATTAATGTATTGTATGTCACCATTCTGCAGAGAAACCAAGTCTCTGTAAGTTCCTGAACAATTAAGAGCGTTTATTGCATTCCCAGACTTGCACAAGCCGTTAATAAAGTATTGTATGTAATAATTGAAGGCCGGACATTCTTCTCAATCATTTCCTGAAATACCTTATAGGCATCGTCAGGGTATCCAGATGTAAACATGCAATGCATTAGGGTATTATAAGTAAGTTCGTCAGGACTGACTCCTGTCTGCAACATCTCTTCGAACAGATCAAGGGAACGCGATGGTAGGCAATACTTGGTGGCTCCGGCAATCAAAGAATTGTATGTAACAACATCTGGCTTTATTCCTGCTTCTCTCATTCTATACAAAATCGAGTATGCTTCATCTATTCCAACATAACGACAATATGCGAAAATCAAAGTATTGTACGTTACCACATCAGGAAGAGAACCCATGCGTATTCCATCAACTAGAACTGCCTCAGCCTTATCCAATCTGCTAGCTTTACAAAGTGAAGCGATGCAGACATTCAACAGTCGGGTTGATAACCTTATAGCCATTCCTTAACAACAGCATGAATGGGGCCCAAGTAATATCCAGCTGCATAAGAATGGAAGGTCCGTCATAAGCATATGTTTAAAACAATAACTTAAGAGTCCAGATCTCGCAATATATGAGTTATAAAAATCATGCCAAAGAAATATACGTAACCAGAAATTAAGTTTTACAAGTCAAATAGATGTATAATATTCATGTTCTTAATATTTATTTCCAAGTCTCAGTTTTTAAGAAAACTATCCAAGAACATATATAGAAAAAAATTTCCTGTGATGCTCGGACTCGCCGTTTTGGGAGGAGCCCATTTGGGTGCGACACGGGTGCGGGTGCGGGATACGCACCGGATACTCCGTTTTCAAGGCGGACACGGCAGTTTATGTAGAAAATCCGGTACAGACGGAAAGAGCAGTTTAATCCAGGAAAAAAAAAAAAGTAGAAAAAATAATAAATTTTGCAGCAAGAAAAACTTCACAATAATGGAGACTAAAACACTCCTAAAAATAGGATCAAATATGCAGAACTTACCTCGTTTCAATCTCGTATACTAGAGATCAGATGAGGGGAGGGGAGGGGAGGAGAGAGGAGGGAGATTGGAGATTTATTTCTCTCCGACCTCTTTTCAGCATGTCATGGGTTGATGGAGGAGGAAAGCATTCGGGGGGTTGATGGAGGATGAAGAGAGGAGTGGCGGCTGCCCCTCTCTCTCTCTCTAATGTATATATATTGGGTACCAGACTATTAAAAAAAAAAAAAATCAATGAGCTCTTGAAGAATCGAAACAGCAACCTGCTTAAAACGTGTGAACTATTTATTACCTACTCCCGTAGCCAAGTTGTCAAAGCTAACCATTGCTTTGCTTGGGCATATATAATGTAGGTTTTTTTTAAGGGGCACCACCACTTCTACTAGGGGGCAACCCAAATTTTTTTGAAAAAATTACAAGTTTGCCATAGATTTTGTTACTATGGGGCAGCCCATAATTTACTATAAAAGCCAAACTTGTTTTATTTCTCTCTCTTTCTTCCTCTATTATTCCTCCACTCTTTTTTCTCTTCCTCATAGAAACCTAGAATTAACCTAACCTAGGTGAAATTGTCCCCCCACCTAAATTTGTTAAAGATTTTGGTGAAATATATAGTAATAGTGTCAATCACTTCTCCCATTTTTGTAAGTCGTCGAATTTATTTTTGTGTAATGTTTTAACCTAAATTTTACATATAAAAGTTGAATTTTGTGTTTAATGTAGAAAAAAATAGAAAATGGAATAACCCGGACCATCAAATGCTGGATACTCTCCTCCCACAACGTTCGAAGAACACTTTGATGCATCGGAAGCCCTCGTGGTAACTACACTTTAACTTTATTTTGGATGAAAAATCGGACTTTGACACAGAGGACTGCCGCTTCTCTGGCAGTCCCTCTCATGGATTTGGACTGCCAGGGATGTGGCAGTCCTATATATGTGAGGGACTGCCACATCTCTGGCAGTCCTATATATGTGAGGGACTGCCACATCTGGCAATCCTTTTTAATTTCATATGCTTACATTTTGGCTTTATGTAGTTATTTAGTTTTGACTTTTAACTTCTATTGTAGGAGTTGCGATCTTCCGATGTTGCGGTACATGCTCCATGGGTATTAGAGAAACATTTTTCCGATGTGCGCTCCTCCGCCGGACCACGGACATTCTAACCTATGTACTATAGGTCAAATCGGTGATCACTTCGTCATACTAAAGATGATCGGTCATTCTGATTCCTCCACCTTCAACAGTTTGGTACAAAAGAGCACCGGTCGAAGCCAGAGCTTGGATCACAGCTTTCGCTGATCAAATCGACCATTGTAAGAAGTTGTTGAAGTTTGAGGAGCCAAGAGACTTACCTGCTGATCACTGTGACGTCGAAATCGACTGAGTATCAATGTGTTATATAGAGGACCACTTTTGTATACATTTTGGCATTTTGGTTATAGAGGACCACTTTTGTATACATTAAACTATGAAATATGAAGTCCAATATGTTTCTTACTTTTATCCATGTGTTATATGTGTTTTATGTGCTTATTTGGGGTTATACATGTGTGTTTTGTGTGTTTGGCTGAGTATTATACATGTTTTACAGTGTGCTAAAAACCATCAGAGGACTGCCACAACCAGGGCAGTCCTTCACATGTGTTGGACTGCCCTGGGTGTGGCAGTCCTAGCTGAAATGTTCTGTGATCTAGTCACAATATTTCATCTAGGACTGCCACACCCAGGGCAGTCCAACACATGTGAAGGATTGCCCTGGGTGTGGCAGTCCTAGCTGAAATGTTGTGACTAGATAACAGAACATTTTCAGCTAGGACTGCCACACCCAGGACAGTCCAACACATGTGAAGGACTGCCCAACACGGCTCGATACGACTTGACACAGACGCAACATTGTTCTTTGACATATCCATACAACAAATACAAAGTCTTTGTCCCAAATTTTAGGGGTCAAACATTTTAATCATTTTCTTCCATTCATCCATTCAGCTCATTCAAGGGCCATGCCCATTGTAATGTTAACAAAAACCATATCTTCTGTTACATAAACTCAATACTAGTTCGTTTAGGTGTACCCTAGTCCTACCAGCTCCTTCTATTAATATCGTATGCTCCTCCTGACTGTTGCATCCATTGGTCTATGTTGCACATGTCTAAACTCTAAACCACTTTAGACGATTTCTATCATAGTCTCATCTTATCAACAACAGGTGCTACCTCCAACTTCCCACGAGTAAGCTCATTCTTATTCTCTTTCAATATTTGTGGAGTGCCAGTGCTTTCTAGTATATGGACAATTTTGCTTCCAAACTCACAATAGTAAGTTAAAGGCTGACTGGATAACTTTTCTATAACAACTACTCACATTAAATATAACTATATTAATGGAAAAATGAGATCCTAATGCGAGCATTTCATTAGAACTAGTTAGATTATAAAATATACTTGCAAGTGAAAGAACCAAGAAAAAGTCAGTGAAAGAAACAAACCTGGATTCACTAATTTCTATACTTTCAGTCAGCCTGCTTTCCCAGTCTTCAATGGCCTTTGATAACTCTGTCATAGATACAATTATGGGCTCTAACTTCTTATTTTGATCTTTCTCCTTTGTGAGAACTGAAACTAGCTTCTCTTGTTTCTCTTGAATATCTATATAAAGAATCTATTTTTGCCTTTCTGCTTCCTCCAATGCATTAGAGACAATTTTGAATTCTGGTTTAGATTACTTATCTCAACTTCACTCTGATGTTCTTGCTGAATTTTCTCTTCCGATTTAAAGATTAACAAATCAAATTCCCTCTGGTGTTTGTAATGATTATCTCTTGCTCGCTTATTCGTTTTTGCACTCGTCAAGTTTATGGCTTACCGAGTCAAACTACTCATTGTGCTGCGTCAATTCAAACTCGACATCTGATGCCAGCTTCTTCTTCTCTTCTAATAGAGTTGATAATGATGCTACCTCCTCCTTTAACCTCCCATTCTCTTTGACTTCCGAGCACAAAGTTTTCTCCTTTTCCTTAACCATCAGAGGACTGCCACAACTAGGGCAGAGTACTTCACATGTGTTGGACTGCCCTGGGTGTGACTAGTCACAGAACATTTCAGCTAGGACTGCCACCCCAGGGCAGTCCAACACATGTGAAGGACTGCCCTGGGTGTGGCAGTCCTAGATGAAATATCTGTGACTAGATCACAGAACATTTCAGCTAGGACTGCCACACCCAGGGCAGTCCAACACATGTGAAGGACTGCCCTGGTTGTGGCAGTCCTAGATATAATGTTCTGTGATCAAGTCACAGAACAATTCATCTAGGACTGCCACACCCAGGGCAGTCCTTCACATGTGTTGGACTGCCCTGGGTCTGGCAGTCCTAGCTGAAGGACTGTGATCTAGATCACAGAACATTATATCTAGGACTGCCACACCCTGGTAGTCCAACACAGGTGAAGGACTGCCCTGGGTCTGGCAGTCCTAGATGAATAGCCCTGTACAGAACATTTCAACACAAGTATCCAACGCATATCCCACAAGTATTTGTTGTACACAAGTATCCAACACATATCCAACACAAGTATTTGTTTACACAAGTATCCAACTGAAGTATTTCAACACAAGTATCCAATACATAACCAACACAAGTATTTCAACACAAGTATCCAACAACATGTTCGACACCCAAAAATATCAACATCCAAAAATATCAACATCCAAAATAGCCAACTTCAGACAATCAAACAACAACAAGTTTGCAAAATATTCAACATCATACAATCAGACATCAGACAATCATACTACATATCATGGCGGGCCTTCGAACGAGACTCCGCATTACACATGAATGGGAACTCAACCTCGTCGTCGATGCGCTCAAGCTCGTTGGCGACCAAGACACTAGTGTCACTTTGGCAAGCGCTCCGAAGTGTCTTGGCCAGTTCCTTCGCCCTTCTAGACTGTAAATGAAAGTATAATTGAATTTAGTCTACAAACATGAAAATCTCAAACTAATTACTAATGCGGAACTCACCATCTTCACCAATGAAACATACAAGATGTTTTTCGAAGGAAGATTTCCAACAGCTACTACGGCCTCGGGACCCGGGTTTGTAGGATTCAACAACTTAGGATGTCCGCCGGCAGACGAACGACTCGCTAGTTTGTCGTTTTCTAGGGTTAGGGTTTGAAAAAAAATGTGGGTTTGTCGTGTTCGAAAATGCCATTCATAAACCCTAAAGACATTATAAACCTAAATTATCAAAAGTTTTTAGAGAATTAAAACTATTCTAGGGTTTCGAATAGGATGTAGAAAATTATAGAAGAAATTAGGGAAGAACGTACCTAGAATCCGATTTCTTCGACTTGCGTGTCATCTCGTCGAATGTAGGAGTGTTCTTGAAAAAATTTGGTGGAGGAATTAGGATTAGAGTGGTGGAGGAGAAGAGACTAGGGTTTTGGGAGGGAGAGAGAGCTCTTCTTTTTTTCTTTTAGAGGAGAGAGAGAGAGGCAAATGAGGTTTGGGGAGGAAATGAGAGTTTGGGGGGTTGGGCTGTCCCTAGCAAAATGTGGGCTGCCCCTAGTAAAATCTCCACTTTTTGGGCTGCCCTAAGTAAGGGTTGCCCCCTAATAGAAGTTGTGGTGCCCCTAAAAAAAACCATAATGTATGTGGTCTGTGATAGCTCTTCTTATTCTTCTCTTAACTAACCTAGTTGTGTATGTACATATAAACTATTGTTATTATTATTGGTTAAGTTGTATATAAACTATTGTTATTATTATTGGTTAAGTTTGTCACTAGGTTATCATATGTTATATTCAGTAAAGTTTGTCATTTTATATAACTAAGTTGGAGTAAATTTAAATGTATAATCTTTTACTGGTACTTTTGCAGGATAAATAATGATGCCAAAAATCCTACGTTATAGGAAATGAATATTGATTTGAGGAATGATAAGTATATTCATGAAGTAACTACTCATCCATTTGTATAAGTGCATTATTGTATGTAATATTTTTTAATTATTATATGTAACATTTTTTATTATTGTATGTAATATTTTTATAAGGGTGTGTTTGATTGCAAGGTGGAAAATAGGTGGAAAAGAAAATTGATTCCATGGAATTATTTTCCTAGAAAAAAAATCCATGGAGTTTTAAAAAAAATTATGGAAAACTTAATTTGGGTGTTTGATTGCCATTATTTTCTACGGAAATAGTTATTTTCCATGAAAATAATATTTTTCTATGGTTGGACAAGTTTTATTTTCCACCATTTTAGATGAAAATATGAAAAATGATAGTTTTTTGAAAAATAATTCCATGAAAAATATAAAGCTATCAAACACTACAACTCGTTGGATCAAGTTTTTGGATTCCTAGGAATAGATTTTCAATTCCTTTCCGAATTCAACATTCCCACACCCTTGTTTGGTTAGGTTGGAAATAGGTAGTTCAAAATTTTTAAAAAAATTATTTTCATGTTTGTTTCACACATGGATAGGAATCTTAATTTATTTAGTTTACTTTAATACCTTTCACTAATTTCATGATGATTCACTGTTTGGGATGAGAGTTGAAAATTTAATAAAGTGAGCGTATAACCGTCCAAACAAAATAGTCAAACATCATTCCTAGGAAAGCAATCTATTCCCAAGGGGGGGCTTGGGAATAGCTTTCCCACATCCATGGGAATAGCTTTCTCACCTAACCCCCTCTATTCCCTCCTCATTCCCAATCCTAAACTTACCAAACATGGGTAAGGAATTCAAATCTCATTCCCAAGCCTCAAAAACTTGAACCAAACGTCCCCTTAGGCCTCGTTTGGTTCGCGGAATGGAAGGAAAAGGAAATAAATTCCTTGTCATTCCTTTCCTTTAGGAAACTTTAATTCCTATTGATTTTCCTTTCCGATGTTTGGCAATGCCAAAGAATTTGGAAAGGAAAGTGAATACTTCAATGTGGAAAAGTGATTCCTTCCTTGGATGGATGGAATCACTTTTCCCCCTAATTTCCCTTCTATTGGGAATCACTTCCTTTCCTCCTCAATTCCTTGGGCGCCCAAACATAGGAAAGTAATCACTTTCCTTTCCCAACCGGGAGATTCCGCCAACCAACGAGGCCTTAGGGTGTGTTTGATTGCAAGGTGGAAAATATGTGGAAAAAAAAATTAATTCCATGGAATTATTTTTCTAGGAAAAAATTCAATAAAATTTTAAAAAAATTCCACGGAAAACTTAATTTAGATGTTTTATTGTCATTGTTTTCCACTAAAAATAGTTATTTTCCATGGAAAATGATATTTTCTATGGGTTGGACAAGTTATTTTCCACCATTTTAGAAGAAAATATGGAAAATGATAGTTTTTTGGAAAATAATTCCATGGAAAATATAAGCTATCAAACACTACAATTGGTGAAAAAATTGTGTTAGAAATTTTTCCATGAAAAAAAAGCCCAATCAAACACAGCTTTAGTGAAAAATTTGTGATGAAAATATTTTCCATGAAAAAAAGTCCAATCAAACACAACCTAAGGTAATATCATTTTATGTAACATTTTTATAATTGTAATATTATGATATGTATTTTTGTTGTATATATTTTTTATTATTGTATGTAACATTTTTTTATTGTATACAACTTGTAGAATGGGAGCTGCTGGAGGAAATCTTATAGGAATTCTAATATATATTATTGTATATGATAAAAAAATCTATTGGAGTTTTATCATTTTTTCTGAATGGATTGCAAGTATAGGAGATGGAATAGTTGGAACGCAGAATAATGGGTGTGCAAATATTGATATTCCAAGTGACATTTTACTAAGTTGTGGAAATGATCCACTACAAAAATTGTAGAGAGCACATATCCTTCTTTTGCGAATTCGTCATCGATTCAGATTTCTTGAAGGAGAGAGTTATATTATCACCAACTCTTAATGTTGTCGATGTTAGATTTTAATGTACCATGTCGATTCATGAGATGAAGACTAAATATAAATTGATTGCAGAAGCATACCTGAATCCATTGCTAGACTTGATAGATGTTGAAGTGATCGTCTCTTTATTGGGTTCGATCTTTCAACTAGCTACTACCCTTAATGACAAAGGTGAATCCGAATCCTTTGTCCCTCTTTTTCTGTTGATGGGGATGCAGAAGAGAAAAAGAGAAAACCTCTCTTTTGGTGGCCGATAAGTTGGGGACCATACCCTAATGAATACACACACACACACACACACACACACACAACAACACACACACACAATATATTATATATGTGTGTGTGTGTGTGTGTGTGTGTGTGTGTGTGTGTGTGTTGTGATATTTCTAATTTTGCCCCTCATCAAATTAGAATATCTTCGGTATCTACACATTAATTTCATGACAATTATACCCTTAAGCCAATTTCCAAATAGACCACTTAATTTGGCTTAATTATTTAGATAGCCCAAACGCAATTAATTTTACATGTGTGGCCCCTTAATTATTGAATAATTCCAACAATCTCCCACTGGGCCACATATGTAACCTTATAATTGTGTTAACCTTAGTGAGCTCATAAATTGCTATCTTAATCCTTAGGGTATATCTGGATAATCTCGTCCATTAACCATATCAACATAGGATCAAAGCGGCATTCGTCACATATAGCGTAATTAAACCATCAATGGTCACATATACCAATATAGCTAAACGACATAGATCAATCATGGGTGCGTAGCATAAAAATTACACGCAATGTGATCAATACATGTCTATTTCCAACTGGTCCTCCTTAACTTTAATGAGATCAATACTTTAACATAATGAAAACAGAATGAACTGAATTTCCATATATCTGATCAGATAAATATCCAAAATACTTTAATACATAAATATGTCCAAAACCAAATAGCACCCAAATACATAAAATACAAACTCCCACTATATTGTCATATCTTAATTAACACCCATATGAGCAATATGCTCATGAAAGACCTTGGGCGATAATATTTTTGTGAGCGGATCCGCTAACATGGAGTTTGTCCTAATGTACTATATGGACATTTTGACCATTCTGAATTCTTTCCTTCACAACTAGAAACTTTATGTCAATATCCTTGACTTATACAAGTTTCTGTGTTATTGGAATACAGTACTGCTGATTTATTGTCACACCTAATTTATGTGGTCTTTCAATAACGTACTGTAGGCGCAGCCTTGTGACAAAATTTCGCAAACCATATCCCTGAATAGATGTCCCACAGCATGTTATAAACCTTACTGCCATGGTGGAAGAAATTATGAGTGCATATATGTTTGACACTCATCCAAAAATATATCTCCATTAGTCAGCATAACCTGAGTGGATCTCTGCTGTGTTGGCATCCAAAAAAATCGGAGTCGGAATACCTTATGATCTCCAGAATTATTCCATCTCCTACAAAGAGCATATAATTTCTGTTCTCTATTAATTACTTAAGTAGTTTGGCTGCTACCCAATGATCATATATGCTTAAATATTTGTCTAACATTCGAATTATGTACGCAATATCCTGACGCGTACATACTTGTGCATACATTAGACTCCCTACAACTGATCATGAAGGAAAAATATATTGTATTTTCTTAATTTTGAGGCTAACCTTAGGGTACTTATTTGAGATAATTTGTCTTCTTTAACGAGAGGTGTCACCTGGTTTGCATTAAATACTTCAATCAATCAATGTACAAAACCAGAAAATTATTTCTACTCCCACTGAACTTGTGATACACACAATCTTCAACAGTGTTCATCTCAAAAACCAAACGAGATAGTCACTTGTTAAAACTTAAAGTGTCTTTGACGAGAAGCCTGCTCGAGTCCATAAATAGATTCTGTCAGTTTGCGAACCATATTCTTTGGGTTTTCTGACACAAATTTTTCTGGTTGCACCATATAAAAATATTTTGTCACTGTTACCATTGAGAAATACGTTTTGACATCCATTGATGTAGCTCAATATTAAAATGTACAACAAGTACTATGATTGGTTTAAAAGAGTCTTTCAAAGAACCGAAGAGAAAGTCTTTTAATAAAAATCCTTTCTTCTCTTGAGGTTGTTGAGTTTGTTCCTCAGAAACAATTACCTTATCTTGAATGGGGGTGCCTTTATGTTGTCTTGTTGAGGGTAGCTCAACATAGACTTATAGAGGTAATTCAACATTGTCTTATTGAGGTTCCGGATTCACTTCTTGATCA